>APFE031634633.1:753-14331 GCA_000404065.3 Pinus taeda
CCAACATGAGTTCGCCTTTGGAAACCTGATTCATTAGAGAAGGCATTCATGTTAGCAAGAAAAATGGAAAGCAAAATTATGGCAACCAAGAAGCATACCACTCACATCTATAAAGACAGAAGTGGTGTTGCCGCTAGTCTTCCACAACCTATAAGGTTGACACCACAACAATTGGAAGAAAAAAGAGCAAAAGGGCTTTGTTACAGTTGTGATAGCAAATACACTAAAGGTCATAAGTGTGCTGAGAAGAAATTATTCTACATAGATTGTGAAGAGGAAGAAGAAAGGAGCAAGAAAGGTCAAAAGAAGAGGATATACTCTAGGAACAAAGCCTAGATGAAGAACAAATGAATCCGACCATATCTTGTAATGCATTGGCGGGAATGACCACTCCTCAAACCATCAAGATAGAAGGACAAATCAAGAAGAAAAAGGTAATAGTTTTGATTGATTCAGGAAGCACCCACAATTTTATTCATTGTAAGGTAGCAAAAGAATTGAATTGCTTCCTGTATCCAGCACCAGAGTGTCAAGTGATGATTGCAAATGAGGAACAATAAATTGCTCTGGAAAGTGCCATAATATCAAGCTATCCATGGGAGAATATGTATTGACTAGCCCAATGCTTTCCATTCCAATGGGAGGTGCTGATGTTGTACTAGGAGTCCAATGGCTACAATCCTTGGGTACAATAGCTTTTAATTATCAAGAACTTTTCATCAAATTTTCTACGGAAGGAAAGGAGTTGAATTAAGGGGTATTGCAGGGAAACCAGGAAAGATAATCAGCTCTAATGGTATGACAAAGCTTCTAAAAAAGGAGCAAAGAGGTGTAATTGCACAATTATGTTCGCTAGAGGTTTCCACATCGGAATCATCTATTTATCCAGATCTCCAAAAAGTCCTGGACAATCATTCCAAGGTATTTGAGACTCCCAAAGGTCTCCCACCTATGCGTGATCATGATCATACTATTCATCTGATTTCCAGGAAGTGTTCCTCCAAACATCAGGCCGTACAGATATCCCTATGTCCAAAAGAGTGAAATTGAACGTATGGTTGCAGAAATGCTAGAGGCTGGTATAATTCAACCGAGTCAAAGTTCTTTCTCTGCTCCAGTAGTATTGGTGCACAAGAAGGATGGATCATGGCACATGTGTCGAGATTATAGGGAGCTCAACAAGCTCACTATTAAAGATAAGTTTCCCATTCCTGTCATTGATGAATTACTGGATGAATTGCATGGATCAATTTACTTCACCAACTTGGATCTTCGTTCAGGATATCATCAAATCAGAATGAAGAAAGACATTCCGAAAACAACATTTAGAACTCATGAGGGTCATATGAATTTTTGGTCATGCCTTTTGGCCTTACCAATGCACCTTCAACATTTCAAAGTTTGATGAATTCAATTTTCAAACCATTCCTTAGAAAATTTGTGTTAGTATTTTTTGATGATATACTAATCTACAGCAAGTCTTTGAAGGATCATGTTGAATATGTTGAGGTGCTACAACTATTGGAGGAGAAAACAATTATATGCAAAAAGATCCAAATGTTTCTTTGGAGTACAAGAGGTGGAATATCTGGGTCATATTGTATCTCATGAAGGAGTTAAGGTAGACCCTAGAAAAATTAAAGCCCTTAAGCAATGGAGAATCCCCACATCCATAAAGCATCTGTGAGGATTTCTCAAGTTGACAGGGTATTATCGCAAGTTTGTTAAGAATTATGGGAGAATAGCAGCACCTCTAACAACATTATTGAAGAAAGATGCATTTTTCATGGACTCCAGAAGCAACAAAGGCCTTCGAACATCTTAAAGAGGCAATGTGCCAAGCACCAGCCTTAGCTACACCGGACTTCACAAAAACCTTTATTGTGGAATGTGATGCTTCAGGAAATGGTATTGGTGCCGTTTTAATGCAAGATAAAGACCCATTGCTTTTGAAATTCATCCAATCAAGGGAAAGTTTTTACACAAAGCTATTTATGAGAAGGAAATGTTGGCAAATACTCCATGCACTTAAGAAATGGTGACCCTACCTAATGGGATGACACTTCAAGGTAAAAACGGATCATGATAGCCTTAAATACTTTTTAGAACAAAGATTATCCTCTGAAGAGCAACAAAAGTGGGTCACAAAGATGTGGGTTTATGACTTTGAAATCATCTACAAAACAGGGAAGCAAAATGTGGTGGCAGATGCACTCTCAAGAAAGGATGAGGATGTGGAAGCATTGTTGTGTGTCATTTCTATTATCCAACCAGATTGGATAAATGAAGCAAGGGAGGAATGGGAGAATGACGAAGAAGTGTGGGCACTTATTCGAAAGTTACAACAAGATTCTAGTACATCGGATACATTTAGTTGGAAAAATGATTTGTTATGGTACAAAGATTGCTTATACCTCTGTAAGAATTCCCAGCTAAAACAAAAGATTCTTATGGAATTGCACACTTCTCCCTTAGGAGGGCACTCTTTTTAAAAACTTACCACAGGGTTAAGAAGGAATTTTTTTGGGAGGGCCTTAAATCAGATATTAAAAAGTTTGTGGCAGAATGTTTGGTTTGCCAACAAAATAAAGTTGAAACAATTAAGACACCGGGTCTATTACAACCTTTATCCATTCCAAGCCAACGTTGGGAGGAGGTTTCAATGGATTTTATCACAGGTTTACCCAAGTCTGAGGGAAAGAGTGTCATCATGGTGGTAGTTCACAGACTTACCAAGTATGCACACTTTTGTGCATTATCACATCCATTTAAAGACAGTACAGTTTCTACTGCATTTATGGAAACAATTCAAAAGCTACATGGAAACCCAAAGATTATTGTAAGTGACAGAGATCCCATTTTCACTAGAAATTTTTTGACATAATTATTTTCTTGTATTGGTACTCAGTTAGCTCATAGCTCATCTTATCATCCTCAATCTGATGGGCAAACTGAGATAGTAAACAAATGTTTGGAAGGATAATTTTGTTGCTTTGTATCTGATAAACAGACACAATGGGTCAAATGGTTACCTCTGGCTGAATGGTGGTATAACACTTCCTTCCATACAACAACAAAAATGACCCCATTTATGGCACTCTATGGGTATCATCCACCATCCATCACATCATATTTAAGAGAAAATTCAAAGGTTCAAGCAGTGGAACATCCCATCGAACATCAACAACAAGTCCTCCAACTCTTAAAGGATAACCTCATGTTGGCACAAAATAGAATGGAACAACAGGCAAATCAACATCGTAGTGAAAGAAGTTTTGATGTAGGTGATTGGGTATTCCTACGACTACAACCATATAAGAAAATTCCCCTCAAGCAAGCTAAGAAGGATAATAAATTATCACCAAAGTATTATGGTCCATACAAGGTGTTGCAAAAGATTGGTACTATGGCATACAAATTGGAGCTTCCTACAACTTCTCGATTGCACCTAGTTTTCCATGTATCATGTTTAAAGAAGGTTATATGCGACAAGCTCCTACTTCAAACAATATTTCCAGAACTTGACGAGGAAGGAAAAATTACATTAGAACCATAAGCAGTCACGGAAACAAGAACTCGACAGCTACGAAATCGATCAATTTCGGAGTATCTTATCAAGTGGAAGAACTTATCCGCTGAAGATTCCACATGGGAGGATGAGAATTTTATATAGAAGAATCCATAACTACTCAAGCGTTGATGACAACACTTTTTTTAAGGATAGGGGCATGTTGGGTCCCTATAATACTAGTGATTACCCCATTACTATTGTAGTTGTACCCCTTATTAATATTGTTGTGCCCCTATTGTCCCCATATTGTTATTACTGTGCCCCATATAATCCCTCTATTGTTATTTTTGTGGCTTTATATTATTATTGTTATGTCAGTTGGGTTATATTGTGACTTGTTAGACTCCTATATATAGAAAGGAGGTTTTGTCATTTGAATCATCCAAGAATTGTTCATTTATGTAATGTAAAGATGGCTGCCCCCTCGAAGAGGTTGAATTCTAAGGCGTTGATCTATCTTTTCTATATTTTCTTGAGCTAGCTTCATAACAATATTCTAGATCCTCAACTTCACCACATGTGAAACTCATTATTACTGATAGTCTCCCTCCTGGTCTCATTTCCATTGAAGAACTTGTTTCAGATGAAGAGGAAGAACCCATAGTGTCTACCAGTGAACCTACAAATATCTCAAAGCTTTTTTTTAGATTTTTTCACCCTGGCCCTTGGTATTTCACACCCTTGAACCTTTTAGGATAATGGATTCCATGATACATGAATCCTTATTCTACCGCACCAAGTTTTGATTGGTCCACAATGGCTTCTAGAAATACCTCATGAGATAAATCCATGTTTTCTACTTCTCTGAAGTCAACCTTGTATGGTGGTTTTCTACCACCTAGCTATCACTCTCTTGTAGTAGCTTATTTAAGAGCTTCTTCCTTGAACTCATCTTCAAACATGTCAAATGGTGTAATTAACCCTACCCGTGAAGGTTTGACATCTAAAAATTTAATTAATATGATTTCCAGTAGTGTTGGTAATCTACAAACTAATCCAACAAGTGGTTATTACTTGCCTGGGGGAAAACCGTCATATCCTCTGCCAGGAGGAAAACCTTTTGGTGGACCTTGTCTTATAGCTGGGGGCAACCCCATGTCAGGAATTACCTTAATTATGCTCAAATGCCTCATACCGGTTTTGGTCAACCTGTTATGACTCAACCTGCCATTGGAATGCTTTACCCTAGATTGAATAAAATCTAGAACCCTTCATTAAATCAACAATCAATTCCAGTTGCTTCTCAAGTGCCTTTTTACCAACCTGGTCAAACTCTTGGACAACCTATACAAAAAATACCTTTTCAAGGTATGCCTTTTCAATTCCAACCAACCATCCAACCTAATTCATCGACACCTACCCAAAAACCACTTCAGAATCCTCTCCCGACTACTCCTCAAACCTTGGTACAATCTACCATACCAACGTAATTTTAGAACCCAGGTTCAAGTTTGCCTCAAACTCCTATTCCAGGAGTATCATAAGTAATTATCCTGCTTATATCACAAGTTATGATGCAACCCCTTGTTCATTCTTTACCTCAAGTATCTGGTGTTCAATCCATTCCTACAATTTCATCAATACCCCAAATACATGTTTTACAGGCTAACGTCCCATATATGGAAGTATTATTTCATGGGCCACCTTTCCAAGGTCTAACCTGGGTCAATTTGTTCAAGGTGCACCTTTTCAAACTTAATTTATCTAAGGTAAACCTTTGCAAAGTCAACCCTTTCAAGGACATTTCATTCAAGGTCAAATGGGTATGAGTCTCCCCTTTTAGAATCAACCATACTTAGGTCATATGTTTCAACTAACCATACAACTGCAATACAATATGGCTCATCCTAGATATCTAAGAGGTATGCAGATTCCAACTGCATAGGCTATCCCAGGATATCCTAGATTTCCTCCTCTCTGTACGAGACTCGTCCCTCAGGGTTATTGGTATCCATCTTAGGATCCCAACTGCTAGCTACCCTTCATTGAAAATTTGGATTTTCCTAACCTATCTTGGTTAACTAATGATCCATTTTTGTATTCACTATTTTGGCCAGACATTCCTACTAAGTTTCTCAGTGATATTCCTAAGTTTGAAGGTAAGTCGGGTGAAGATCCATTCAACCATGTTATGACCTATCATCTTTGGTATGCTTCCAATTCATTATTCAATGATTCTATTAGATTACAACTTTTCAACAAACCTTAACAGACTTGGTAGCCAAATGGTATGTATAATTTTTGTGTGCTTCTTTCAGCAAATTTAGCGCCCTTACTACAATTTGTTTTACCCATTTTCAGTTTCCCATTCGATATGAAAATGGAACCGAACTTTTAAATTATTTGAAGCAATCAACGTCAACCCATATATCAAATCACATTCATGAATGGAGACGAAGACGCCACCTAGTTAAATTTTACATTCCAGACCAGATTTTAGCAGAATGGGTCATAAAATGGTTATAATGTTTGGGAAAATGAATAGAATAGGAGGGAAAAGAAAGGTGGTATTTTCAACAATTATCTTTCTTTGAGCAATAGGATTTTCAACTATCATTGGCGCAAGTAAACCTCCTAACAGACCCATTATTGACACATACCCCAACACTCAATTACTCAAAAACTTTGGAAAATATTTCCCAATAACTCATGATAACTTCATGCTTTCGACCGAGCCTCTTGGTGACCACACACATGACGATGTTTTGGATAGTGACATTCAAACTTATGACAAAAACCATGACATTAAGTTCGACTTTATTCAAACTAACCATTAAGTAATTTGGAAACATTTGACAAATGCAAACCTACTAACCCTAACACAAACCAACCCAATCGAAAACATATAGCAATCCACAACTCTTTCCATTAAACTTAAAGCATCATTACATTTTGGAACTATGGCCCTTTAGGTGGGAATAGAAGGATTATTATACAATGTAGTTGAGAAATAGATACACAAAGAACATAACCAAGTGAAATAGACTTAGTGACATAATCTCGGCATATGAGATTTTCCTCTCCTCTTGTTGTCTTCTCCTTTAGCTTTTATAAACTTCACTCACCTGAACTCTTAGTCTCTTCCTTTTGTGACTTGGTTGTGATTGCTCCATCTCTCCTTCATGACCTTTGTGGTTCAATTATGCTGGAATGTCCCCATATTTTATGCTTGCTAACTTCACTATCTAAAAAATATTGGTAGGTTTTCTCTCTTTCCCTCAGTTGTTTCCTCTGCAACTGCCCATCAATCAAACTTCATCAAAATGTGTCAAAAACTCTATCCCCAAAAATGAAGGACCCAACATCGTTGATGTATCTTTTCTTCTATTTATGATATGGTTACATAACATTTGGTTTCAAATCTTTGGATCCTATGGTTTCATTACTTCAAATAGGTCATCTTGGACTTTTCAATATAGGCTTTTTTTCTGAGGATTCAGAAGCTAAAATTTCAACCACGTGGAGCTAAAATCTTGGTGTACATCATGGAAAAAAATCTCAGAGCTTTGTTTTCTATACTCCCAGAGATATGATTCAAGGAAATTAAGGTTTTTGCATACTTTATAATTCTATATCAAACAAGTGTCGAGGGGAATACCATCATACATTTCATTTCCGACATCCAAATTAAATTTTGTAAAGAGAAGAAATTTTTGTATAGAATTTAGTTTTATGGGTATCATTTTCATGGTTGAAGCTGAAACAATGACACATGGCATTCCATACAAGTTCACTCTACTAAATAAGTCCATAAGAAGTTCATCTTGGGATATTTGGCCTAACATTATCTTGAAGAATCAATTCTTGGACTAACTAGTGTTATTTGAAAGAGGACACAAAGGGCTACCATAGGATTAAATTTCAGACCTTGGAAGGCTAAAATTAGAAGGATACAATAGTTTCAACATAGAGATCCTAAAAGAAACAAAAATGTGTGTAGTTTTTTTAAATTTTTGCATAAATTTGATTTTAAAAATAATATTTAAGTAATTCAAAGAGAATACTAAAGAATTTTTATCATTATTTGGTTTGAAAATGCCTCAAAAAAAAAAATGGATACACCGAGTAAGCCAATACAAATATATACTATGACACATGAAGAAGAGGAATAAATGCAACATGATATATCAAAATTATGAGACCAAGTGCAACAAATTTCTCTCTCGCAAATTCTCACCAAAAATAAATTGGAAGTGATGATGAATGTTAACATGGATGGTTTAATAGAGGACTTGGATGGTATAGAAGTAAAAATAAAAAGGGACATGGAAGGTTTTAAGGGTGGTTTAAAAGAAGAAATGAAAGGTTTGACAAAACTGCTTCGACAAATCCTTCCAAATGGCGAAAAGGTATTCCATGAAACTCATGAAGAGAAAAAATGGATTGTGAATCATGATTTTAGAGACTCTAACTCTAGGTTGAAAACCAACCACTTTCCAAGGATAGATATGAGGACGTTTGATGGAAAGTATCTAGTAACATGGATACTACAAATAAGAAATTCTTTGATTTACACGATGTGCAACACACACAAAATGTGCGCATTGCATATTTATATTTATAACCCTATGAATTTGTATGGTATAAATGGATTTGTTATGATGAATAAATAGTTACTTGGACAACTTTTACGGAGGAATTGATAGCACATTATGAGGATAAAAAGAACAATACCTTTTTTAGACAATTGATCAATTTAAAAAAAAAGGGTTCAATGGTGGAGCACATTGAGGACTTCCAAAGATTTAATATCAAGGTAAATGATATTCCAAAGGAGCATATGATTGATTTAGTCATAGCGAATTTAAAGGATAACATCCAACATGAGGTTCGCCTTTAGGAACTTAATTCATTGGAAAATGCATTCAAGGTGGCAAGAAAATTTGAAAGAAAAATTATGGCAACAAGGAGGTATACCACTCACAACTATAAATATCGAAGCGTTGCTACTCCTAGCATCCCATAACCTACAAGGTTGAAAACAAAAGAACTAAGGAAAAAATAGCAAAAGGGCTTTCATATAGTTTTGATAGCAAATACACTAAAGGTCATAAGTGTGTTGAAAAGTTTGCATAGATTTTGAAGAGGAGGAAGAAATGGAACAAGAAACATCAAAAGAAGAGGATATACAATAGGATTCAACAATAGAAAAAGAAGAAATGAATTTGTCAATATCTTGTAAAGCATTGGTGGGAATTACCACTTCTCAAAATCTCAAGATATAAGGATATATCAAGAAGAAATAGGTAATAGTGTTGACTGATTTAGGTACTAGCCATAATTTTATTCATTGTAAGGTACTTAAGGAATTGAATTTATTTCTATATCCAACACCAAAGTGTTAAGTGGTGGTTGCAAATGAAGGAACTATAAATTGTTCAGGGAAGTTTGATAATATCAAACTAACCACAGGGAATATATATTAAATAGTCTAATGCTTTCCATTCCAATGGGTGGTGTTGATGTTGTATTATGAGTCTAATGGTTACAATATTTGGGGACGATAACTTTCAGTTTTTAAGAACTTTTCTTGAAACTTTTTGGGAAGGAAAGAAAATTTAATTAAGGGGAATCACAAGGAAAACAAGGAATATAATAAGCTCTAATGGAAGGAAAAAACTTTCAAAGAAAGGAAAATAAGGCGTAATTGCACAATCATTCTCACTCAATGTTCAAACATCTAAATCATCCATTTCTCTTGATCTCTGAAGAGTCGTGGACAATCATTCCAAGGTATCTGAGACTTCCAAAGGTAACCCATCTATTCATGTTCATGATAGTGCTATTCACTTGATTCCAGTGAGTGTTCCTCCAAACATTAGGCCTTACAGATATCACCTATTTCCAAAAGAGTGAAATTGAATGTATGGTTGTAGAAATTCTAGAGGCGGGTATAATTCAACCTAATCCAAGTTATTTCTCTTCTCCAATGGTATTGGTGCACAAGAAGGATGGATCATGGCATATGTGTCTAGATTATAGAGAGCTCAATAAGCTCACCATTAAAGATAAATTTATCATTACTATCATTGACGAATTGTTGGATGAGTTACATGGAGCAATTAACTTCACCAAGTTGAATCTTCATTCTATACCATCAAATTAGAATGAAGAAATAATACATTCGAAATAAAACATTTTAAACTCATGAAGGTCAATATGGATTTCCGGTCATGCCTTTTGGCCTTACTAATGCAACCCCCATATTTTAGGTTTCAATAATTTCCAGTTTCAAACCCTTTCTTATAAATTTTTTGTTAGTATTTTCTGATGATATACTAATCTATAGAAAGTCTTGGAAAGACCTTCCAAATGTTTCTTTGGGCTACAAGAAGTGGAATATTTGGATCATATTGTATCTCATGATGTTGTTAAGGTAGACCCTAATAAAATTAAAGCCATCAAGGAATGGAAAATCCCCACAACCCTAAAGCATCTTCGAGGATTTCTTTGGTGGAAAGGGCATTATCACAAGTTTGTTAAGAATTGTGGGAAAATATTACCACATCTAATGAGATTATTGAAGAAAGATGCATTTTTTGGACTCCGGAAGTAACTATGGCCTTTAAACATATTAAAGAGGAAATGTGCCAAGCTATGGTCTTAGCTACACCAAACTTCACAAAAACGTTTATTTTGGAATGTGATTCCTCAGGAAATGGAATTGATGTTGTTTAATGCAAGAAGAAAGACCCATTTCTTTTGAAAGACATCCAATCAAGGGAAAATATTTACACAAACATATGGAAATACTACATGCCCTAAATAAATGGCGCCCTTACCTAATGGGAAGACACTTAAAGGTAAAAATATATCATGATAGTCTTGAAGAATTTTTATAACAAATATTATCTTCATAAGAGTAGAAAAAATGGGTCACAAAGATGTTGGGATATGGATTCGGAATCATCTACAAAAAAGGGAAGTTAAATGTTGTTGTAGATGCAATATCAAAAATGGATGAGGATGTGGAAGCATTTCTTTGTGTCATTTCTATTATTAAAATTGATTGGATAACTGAAGCAAGGGATGAATGGAAGAATGAAAAAGAGGTGTTGACACTTGTTATCACTCTTTCGAATATCCAAGGCTGAGGAAGAGTCCAACTCAGGCAACCACAAACCAATATTTTCACTTGGTATCTAGCCCTACCAAGCTGGAGAGGGCTCTCTCCACAAAATAACAGGGATGAGGGCTAGTTGTATTACGGTTTTAGGCTAGTTATGATGTGTAGAAGGGTTTGATTGTTTGAAATTGGGTTGTTGGATGAGGATTAAGTCAAAGAGACTAGGTCAAGGCAAATAAGCGTATGATTGCAGACATCTGATTGAGCAAGGTAGGTAGACAGTCAAACACTTTAAGTTTCTTGAGTAAGATAGATCAGACTGGTGAGATGGTAGAAAGAGTAAGACAAGCATGTATTCTTTTTGTTATGAAGCCAGCTCAAGGAAAAGATAGAAAAGATAGATCCACGACTTAGAATTCAGCCTCTTCGAGGGGGAAACCTCCTTTACATTACATAAATGAACAATTCTTGGATAATTCAAATGACGAAACCTCTTTTCTATATATAGGAGTCTAAGGAGTCACAATATGACCCAGCCGACCTAACAATAATAATATAAATCCACAAAAATAACAATAGAGTGATTCTATGGGCACAATAATAACAATATGGGGATGATAGGGGCACAACAATATTAATAAGGGATGCAACTGCAATATTAATGGGGTAATCACTAGTATTATAGGGATCCAACATGCCCCTCTCCTTCAAAAAAGTGTTGTCCTCAATGCTTGAGTAGTTCTGGATGCTTCTGTATAAAATTCTCATCCTCCCACGTGGAATCTTCAGCGAATAAGTTCTTCCACTTGATAAGATACTCTGAAATTGATCGATTTCATAGCTGTTGAGTTCTTGTTTCTGTGACTGCTTCCGGTTCCAATATAATTTTTCCTTCCTTGTCAAGTTCTGGCAATATTGTTTGAACTATGAGCTTGCCTATAACCTTCTTTAAACATGAAGCATGGAAAACTGGGTGCAATCGAGAAGCTACAGGAAGCTCCAATTTGTATGCCATATTACCAATATTTTGCAACACCTTGTATGGACCATAATACTTTGGTGATAATTTATTATCCTTCTTAGATTGCTTGAGGTACATTTTCTTATATGGTTGTAGCCGTAGGAATACCCAATCACCTACATCAAAACTTCTTTCGTTGTGATGTTGATCTGCCTATTGTTTCATTCTATTCTGTGCCAACATGAGGTTATCCTTAGAATTTTCTCTTAAATATGATGTGATGGATGGTGGGTGATACCCATAAAGTGCCATAAATGGGGTAACTTTTGTTGATGCATGGAAGGAAGTGTTATACCACCATTCAGCCAGAGGCAACCACTTCACCCATCGTGTCTGTTTATCAGATACAAAGCAACAAAGATATCCTTCCAAACATTTGTTTACTATCTCAGTTTGCCCATCAGATTGAGGATGATAAGATGAGCTATGAGCTAACTGAGTACCAAGACAAGAAAATAATTATGTCCAAAAATTTCCAGTGAAAATGGGATCTCTGTCACTTACAATAATCTTTGGGTTTCCATGTAGCTTTTGAATTGTTTCCATAAATGCAGTAGAAACTGTACTGTCTTTAAATGGATGTGATAATGCATAAAAGTGTGCTTACTTGGTAAGTCTGTCAACTACCACCATGATGACACTCTTTCCCTTAAACTTGGGTAAACCTGTGATAAAATCCATTGAAACCTCCTCCCAACATTGGCTTGGAATGGATAAAGGTTGTAATAGACCCGATGTCTTAAGTGTTTTAACTTTATTTTGTTGGCAAACCAAACATTCAGCCACAAACTTTTGAATATCTAATTTAAGGCCACCGTAAAAAAATTCCTTCTTAACCCTGAGGTAAGTTTTTAAAAATCCTGAGTGCCCTCTTAAGGGAGAAGTGTGCAATTCCATAGGAATCTTTTGTTTTAGATAGGAATTCTTACAGAGGTATAAGCGATCTTTGTACCATAATGAATCATTTTGCCAGCTAAATGTATCAGACGTACTGGAATCTTGTTGTAACTTTCGAATAAGTGTCGACACTTCTTTGTCATTCTTCCATTCCTCCCTTGCTTCGTTTATCCAATCTGGTTGGATAATAGAAATGGCGCACAACAATGCTTCCACGTCCTCATCCTTTCTTGAGAGTGCATCTTCCACCACATTTTGCTTCCCTTTTTTGTAGATGATTTCAAAGTCATAACCCAACATCTTTATGACCCACTTTTGTTTCTCTTTAGAGGATAATATTTGTTCTAAAAAGTATTTAAGGCTATCATGATCCGTTTTTACCTTGAAGTGTCTTCCCATTAGGTAGGGCCGCCATTTCTTAAGTGCATGGAGTATTGCCAACATTTCCTTCTCATAAATAACTTTTCTTAAAAACTTTACCTTGATTGGACGACTTTCAAAAGCAATGGGTCTTTCATCTTGCATTAGAACAACACCAATTCCATTTCCTGAAGCATCACATTCCACAATAAAGGTTTTTGTGAAGTCTGGTGTAGCTAAGACCGGTGCTTGGCACTTTGCCTCTTTAAGATGTTCAAAGGCCTTTGTTGCTTCCAGAGTCCATGAAAATGCATCTTTCTTCAATAATGTTGTTAGAGGTGCTGCTATTCTTCCATAATTCTTAACAAACTTGCGATAATACCCTGTCAACCCGAGAAATCCTCGCATATGATTTATGGATGTGGGGATTTTCCATTCCTTAATGGATTTAATTTTGCTAGGGTCTACCTTAACTCCTTCATGAGATACAATATGACCCAGATATTCCAACTCTTGGACTCCAAAGAAGCATTTGGATCGTTTTGCATATAATTGTTTCTCCTCCAATAGTTGTAGCACCCTGTGAACATGTTCAACATGATCCTTCCAAGACTTGATGTACATTAGTATATCATCAAAAAATACTAACACAAATTTTCTAAG
>APFE031634635.1:0-25344 GCA_000404065.3 Pinus taeda
GAAATCTTTCGAGTAAATCCTCCAAGTTTTCATCTTCCTTTTGCACCATCTTGAATACCTCATCCTTGTGATTGGTGGCATACAATAGTCCAGGTACCTATCCAAAAATGTTTGTTTCATATCATTCCAAGTACTAATGGATTGAGTGAGTAATCCCATAAACCATTTCAAGGCTGCCCCTTTCAATGTTGAAAGAAACAGTTTGAGTTTTTGAGCATCTTCCAGATAATCATAAGTTCGACACACAACTTCAAACTCAAATAGAAATGTTTCAGGGTCCTCATTTCTTAATCCATGGAAGTTTGGGAGGACAGATGGCGAGATGTTTTTCATTGTGGCTCGGGAGTCATCATCGACTATAGGAAATCCGAATGAGTTGTCTCCATCCCTATTTCCTCCAGTGTTACCTCTACCTCCTCCATTATTTCCTCCTCCACCTTTACCTCTACCTCTACCAAGTCTGGTTGCTCCTTCTTCTGCCATGGTAGTTTCTTCAGAGACTTCAGAGTTCTCTGGTTTCTCTACCAAGGGTGAATGAGGAGGAATTTCTCCCTCTTCCTTAGGTGATTCTACTTCTTCAATTACAATATGTCTCCCTATAGAAGGATGGAAAGGATCTCTTTCTAATTCGGATTCAATATATGGTGTGGGAGAGTCAACTACTGCCTCTTGAATTCCAGGAATCCTAGGGCTAGGACTGTGAGTTGGAGATGATGGAGGTGTCTCTTGCCTATTCCTTGAAGTAGATGGAGTTGTAAAAATCGAACTCTTGGCTCTAGCTAAAAACCTTCGCCTAGAATATCTTGCTCTATGCATGCCATTTTTTTATTTTTCTTCAAGTCAGGTTAATAATTCTCTTTCTGCTTCCAAGTCACTCTAGGTGCAAGAAGAGAGCATACTCAAGAAACTATTAAACCAATAACTTTCTCTTTTCTGATCCTCCAGATCACACTAGGTGCAAGAGGAGAGCATACTTTGAGAGGTTATCAATTTTCCTTTCTTGAAATTTTCTTGTTTTTATATTTTTTTTTAGAAATTGGCTACCTAATTTCACTTCCCCGGCAACGGCGCCAAAATGTTTCGTCAATTTAGTGTGATCTAAATTGCTATTTATATTGTCAACCCGGGGTTCGTAAACTGACGAAGTGAGGTGTACTATATGTACTTAGATAACCATTTCCTTAGGCTTTTGTCGTTTTAAGCTTTTTAGTTTGTTTTTGAATTTTATTATTTTCTTAATGTGTGGTGATGAAAGTGAAGTGTGTGGAGTGTAAATGGTGATGGTCTCTAAACTTGAAAAATGCTCAAAAGAAACCTTTACAGTAATTGAAATGAAACCAATTCTTAAGAGAAAACAAAATGCATCAAAAAGAAAAATAATGGCAATGGCCCAGTATCCTTGCTGTTGAAAATGAAAAGAAAGCAAAAACTTGAAAACAACTCAAACTTAAAGTAAAGCAGCTAATTCACACTACTTGAGCTTTTTAGATCCTTTGCCCCTTGGCTCAATCTACCTTGGGGAAGTAATCATGAGCATAACAAGCAATATGATATTTAACTGTTCAAGAAAGTAAATTGCATAAGGAAACTAATCACACTACTTGAATTCTTCAAATCCTTTACCCCTCAGCTCAATCTACCTTGGGGAAGTAATCATGATCATAACAAGTAGTATGATAACTAAATGTAAAAAAAGAAATTAATCACACTACTTAGACTCTTCTAGTTCTTTACCATTCAGCTCAATCTACTTTATGGAAAGCAACTATGAGTAAGTAATATGACAACTAAATCATAAGAGAAAACTTTACAGTAACTGAAATGAAACCAATTCTTAAGAGAAAACAAAATGCATCAAAAAGCGAACTAATGGAAATGGCCCAGTATCCTTGCTGCTGAAAATGAAAAGAAAGCAAAAACTTAAAAAACAACTCAAACTTAAAGTAAAGCAGCTAATGCACACTACTTGAGCTTTTTAGATCCTTTACCCCTTGGCTCAATCTACCTTGGAGAAGTAATCATGAGCATAACAAGCAATATGATATTTAACTGTTCAAGAAAGTAAATTGCATAAGGAAACTAATCACACTACTTGAATTCTTCAAATCCTTTACCCCTCAGCTCAATCTACCTTGGGGAAGTAATCATGATCATAACAAGCAGTATGATAACTAAATGTCAAAAAAAAGAAATTAATCACACTACTTAGACTCTTCTAGTTCTTTACCATTCATCTCAATCTACTTTATGGAAAGCAACTATGAGTAAGTAATAAGACAACTAAATCATACTACAGTTAGTAATCTTCTGATCTCCTACTGATATAGTCATTTGACCACAGAAAGAAATCATAAATTGTTAAGCAGTATGATATATAACTAGCAGAAAAAGAAATAAACAAATAACAACTTGAAAAGGACAATGCTGAATGTAAACTGCAGAAAATAGAGGTTAGCAGGAAGGACAAGATGATCACATATGCCAAAAGTTATTAAAGAAAATGAAAGATTTCCCGGGCTTCCTAAGAGAACCTGAAAAAAACACTGATCAGTTTACAGCTCTAAGAAAACAAAAGTAAAGATATGGACAACAGAAACATAAAGCATATTATGTACAAACTAATGATAAAACAAAAGCATAATGAAACTAAACAAATACTTTATAGGGCTTCAGCATGCAGGGGCCCTCTGCCACTTCAGCCAATCAAATAATCACAAAACTATCTTCAGAAAGGTCTTCTCATGTATTTAAATCAACAACATATGAAATAGTGGGGTGATAAGATAACCAGCAGCGTGTGGAAATTACATAACAGTTCAGAATTTCTATGCATCCAAAAAGTCTCTTTACAGCGTTTGACAACACTTTATTTATAATGTAAAAATTCTACAGTTAACTGATCAACTACTATGCTATTAACTGTGTGCCATAGACACGTAGATCTCTTCAGCCGAGATCTAGTGTAACTGTCATTATGCTTCTTAAATCTTTGGAGTGGTTGGCTGTTAGATTCATTGTTTAAGAAAGATCCTCAGGTGCACTGGAGCCTCCGTGAGCTGGGAACTAGGCCACGTATCATTCACGTGCCTATAACAGTGACGTGCCACCACTGGATTCTTTGGTTGGCCACGTCTTTGACTTTGGTTGACCGCAGCCTCTAATGGATGATTTGGCTGGTTCGAAGGGACACGATCCATGTACATGCTATCTGGAGCTTGCGCATGTAGCCCGTTCCTTCAGAAGACACCTCGAGCACAAATTTTAACAAAATAGCTGCGAAGTCCTGTGCTGGCTACGGAAACTGACACGTTTCTGCAGCTGTATGAACAAAAGACTAAACCAAACAACATACATCAGTATAGTTAGAAAACCATATAAACAGTCCTTTTTAAACTATAATGCAATGATTCAACCACTGGAAGAGTGAAGTGAGTGGAGAATGAGGGTTAAGAGGGTGTGTAGGAAGGTGCAAGGTTGAGGCTCAACAGACACCCTACACAATTTTTTTGATTATGCATGTTTTGACTCTAGTCAGTTACCCTTTTAGATTGGCAACTACAACCTTGCTCCAGTTGAATATAGTAGGTTGCAAACACTCCATGGTGGTTTGCATTTGAACCTTTGTGATTAAATGTAGAGCTTCACTAACACATAGACGTGCAATATTGAACCCGATATCTTTCAAAGGAAGAAAAGAGATGGTATTAATGTCAATTCTCCCATCTTTGAGATCAACTACGTCAGTACAATGTTGTATTAGATAGGTGGCATTGGTTTCACCACCTCGCTTATGCCCAAATATATTGATTTCCGCCCCACGACGTGCCAGTCCCGTCAAGAAGTAAATGTCATCAACATCAATGAAAAGTCTATGGTCTTCAACTATGAAACATTCTTCTTGAATGTTCCACTTGCCCACCATCCATTCTAGCAAGTGTAATTGAGCTTTCATGCCTAGAATGGTGAAAAAATTGTATAGGCCATAGTTTCTCAGTTCCTGTATGGTTTTTGGATGGTTTAGTGCAACCATGTCTTCCTTTTCATTCCCACGCTCTCTGCATTCCACATTTGCATCTCAAAACCCCGCAAACAAGCATAGGAGATCATTAGAAGCAATCATGAAAAAATAGAAAGAAATTTAGGTGATTTTCACATTAATTTTTTTCCCTCGGCATTATGCACAGCCGACTGTGATGAATAGGAATGTGTGTAACTACCTTCTTAGAAACCGTGCACATCACATTTTTCTTTGTTAAAAAATCGGTCAATGTTCACAAGCCCGACAAGGGCTACCTGTACACATTGAGGGCAATTTTCATTTTAAAATCCTCCCCAAAAATAAAAAAACTATAGTGAAACACTAAATAAAAGACATGAAAATGAAGATCTCGGAGAGATAATCTACCTAGAAAAGATGGCTTGCAATTTCACCCAACTGCTTGCCCGGAATCCACCTCTAAAGTTTTTGGTGAAAATGACCTCTATCACTCTCAAAAGGTTAAAAACACAAATGGTAAAAAAATTACTTTTTGGGTTTTTAATATATTTTTAGGCCTATTTAAATATTATTTTTTTCCTATTGACTTTTTAAATCCAAATTTATTATGTTTTCCGCTTTATTTTTTAGCAGACATAATTATTTCGAGTTAAAGTGCGCAGGTTGCAGGTTATTTATGGGAAACGAATCATTTTGGTGTTGACTATACTTTTATCAATTCTTCGAACTCGTTAAAACTTATGAAAGAGTGAAACCCTAGATTTCTCTTTATGCCCTTTTCAGACTCCTTAAAAATGAAAATATTGTCGAGTACTTGATTGTTTGAACTCATATAAGTAAATTAACAACTGTCTATTCAGTCGTTTACCCTTCTACGGACTGAACCAGACTATTTATGGAAATTGTATACGTTGACTAATCATGGTCAACAGAGTTCTCTCGTGTATTAGTTTACCCTTTTTCGGGCTTGAGGGACTAAATTTATGAAAAAGAACATTGTGGAGTTTACTCATGTTTTTCTCGTGACTCCCTAAAATTGAAAAACGTCGAACATCACTTTCTCTGACCTCATTAAAATTTGCGTTGAAAGAACTGAACGAGTTTTTTTTCCTGTCTTTTCAAACTTTTTAAATATGGAAATGACATTGAGTTACCCCTTCAATGAACATGTAAATTTTAAATACTTCAAGATTCATTAAGCATGACGAGACTTAACCATTCTTGTTTAGGGTTTGTTAAAAGTATTTTGAAGGACTCATCTAAAGGACGAGCTTACAAGACACGCATATGTTATCCTCCTCAAGCTTGTAAAAAATAAAGAGGTACTTTCCATTATGGTGGGGGAAAAGTGAGAAAGAATCTTGGTTTTGTATTTGAAAAAGGTATTATGTTGCTCTTGAACATGACACTCTACTACTTTCATGTCTGAGTTGGGAAATCGACTTGTATCTTAAATTGAAATCCTTCAATTGGTTTGGGTTTTATTTTCTGAGTCAAATGTTGCCAAGTCATTATGTCATTTCTCTGATATGTTCAAGAGAAGTCTGAGCTCAGTCAAACTACTTTGCTAGTCATAGCCTTCAGTTACATCGACCATTCCTAAGTTAGTCCTGGATTACTCCAAACTTCTGTTATTCAAAACTTGACATATGTTTTGTGTCATAGGCCCTATTGCAATGGATCACTTCCTATCGACGTCAACTCATTATCTAGGAAGTTTATCTAGAAACCTTCAATACCTTGAGGCCTACATGCCTTAATAGCAGGTTTCTTGCCTTCGACGATGAGTTCTCATCATCTGCTTGTAGTCAAATGATTTTATGAGTGTTCCACATCAGCACATATATTTTTACTTCATATATTATACGAGAAGTACCTTGAGATCCATTGTCATTATTGATGGTTTTTGTCATAGTTTTTAACAATTCACTTCATTGTCTGGTAATCAAGTGGTTTCTTCCATGTCCAACTACAAGACATTCACTCGCATGGCTAGATTTGTACTATGGATCGAGAGATGGAGATGAACACCCTAGATCTAGTTTCATCCATCCAGGTTGCATGGAGTTATTAAATATTCTAGATTGTAAATTTAGATCCATTGATGGTTGCATCCATACTATGTCATCTATTGACATGGATATTCAAATGTATTTTCGTATTGTTCTTTGAGATATTTGTACTCTGAGTATGGGAATTCCTACCTCAACGATGATATTATATATTGGATTGTAACATTTGTTTGATTGTTTCAGGTCTTCGACTGTAGTATCTAACCCAAACCTTTGCATGACAAATCGCTTCATTCATCAAATACTTATTATGAATTTTCACTTTAGGGGGGAATTTGTTACACTTCATTTTTTTGCATTAGTCAAATGACCACTAATTTGGATCTTTCACTATCGAAAAATGTGTCCCAGAGTATTCCCCTGCAAAGTTTGAATCCAAAATATCCCAAAGAAAGTGGAATTCCTAGAGACCATGGTACAAAACCATGTTTTTGGCTACCTACGCAGTTCCTTAGTCAATTTCTGCACATACACAAAGAATACCATTAGAAGTTGTGCATAAGTATGCATTGTCTTACACTATGACCTACAAACATGACTTAAGACATGTAAAATTAAAAAGTAAAGTCTAGAAGCATTGTTGGTAGTATCTCTCCTAACCAACAAGATTTGAATGGTTTCCTATTCAGTCATGATCCCTCCGATCATGGAGCAACTCCCTCTGTTTATGGAATCCCTATCACTCTTGGCCTATAAATCTAACCTAGGCCCGCGGATTGAGAAGGACTATTGGATGTACGATGATGTTGTAGGAATGAGGTTGGAGGGATATTCATTCAAGGAGAGGGCTGGATATTGTGGGAAGGGACTTGAAACATCAAGGCTACATGGTTGTAAGGATATTCTCCATTTTATTAATATAAATGCAATTATTCTTTCTCAATTACATCTTTTTTGATATAGTTTGTAGGATTCCTTGATCACCTAAATAGATTTTGATTTCATATTGATCATTTTATGATATATGATTTGTTAATTAGTCCATTTATCTCTTATGATTATATATTGGATTCTTTGATCTCTTGTTTGTTTCTATCAATGCAGATATGCTTCAGGACATCATAGAGAAGTTGTGGGGAGGGATGGGAGGATCTCTAAAGCATAAAGGATTAGATGAATGAAAGCTATTAAAGGGCTTTCATCAATCATTTCATTTAAATGGTAAGTGGCCTCTATCAACATATTAGTTTCAGTCAATCATAGTATAGAGAAAGGTAATAGTTCCTAACTATTTGTTACTGTGTTTCGTTGAAGTCTAGGAAGATCACTCTTGTTCACAAGAGGTATAAGTCCACATAACAATAAAACTCTTCTCCATATGGGAATTTGATACAAGGTTACCTTTTTCATCAGTTAATGCACTTAGAACAATGGATACCATTTCTTTATTAGATATCATCTATCTTAGATCTTGTAGTTGAGTTCTTATTTGAGATGCTTTTTAGAGACATGTAGATATCCCTTCATCCTTTGAAACCTTCAATTTGAATACATCAGATCTAAGTGATATGACCTTTCTTATTGCACCTTCAGAGAATAGTTCTATCATCTTATCATATATCTCTTTTGATGTCTCCACCCCTGCTATATGCGGAATGCGGGGATCTTTAACCTTTTAAGTCCTTGGATCCCTTTCCATGTATTTAGATAGTTCTTGTCCTTTGGATGGTTTGGATACCTATCCATTAACATGATTAATGAATTAATATTCTTCGAGGAATATGTCTATCCTCCTTTTCCATGAAAGGAAGTTCGATGACCTAACCAACTTTTAGATTTCCTTGTAAAACGAAGCCATTTTACTAGATTAGATTATAGAAAAAAAGATACTTACTTGTCAAGTGAAGATGAAATCTTCAACTTAATCCCTTTGATGATTGATTGATGAAGATGTATTAATGTCTTTTGGGTGATCTTATTCCAAATTAATTCCTTGCTTTGATAAAATAATATTTCCCTTTTGATGATGAAAAAACCTTTTTATCTACCTTCGTTTGGATGAATAGTATTTGAGATACTTCAACTTCAGATGACTGAGAGTGGATCCCAAGAATTCTTCTTTGATTGAGCTAGGGTTTTTAATTTCTTCAAGATAATTATTTGATCTTGATCTTGAAGTTCTTCTCTTGTATGAATAAAATTCAAGCTACCTTGATTCGTAGATCTCTTCAACTTGAGTAGATGCAGGGTCTATCAGGTCCCTTAAGATGACTTGAGGATTCCAATACTTCTTGTTGGTAGAGAATTTCTTTGATTTAGGGTTATGATGATTCCTTTGTAGATATTGACTTCAATATGATCTTCACTTTGATACCTTCCTTGATATTTGAATCTTGAGTGTCCCTTGATAAGATTCCCTTCGTTGATTTTTTCACGTTAGCTTTGATACCATGTTGAGAAATCTAGGGCATCAAGATTAAGTGATTTCTCTCCTATTGATGACTACTTGTGAATGCTTTTTACTTATTAGGTTAGGATCTTATTTTACTGATGTTATTATATTGTTATTCTCCTTCAAACAACTACCAATGCATAAACCATAAAGAGACAAGAGACACAGAACATAGGCTATCAGTCAGGGCCAAAACCTATCCCACTTGAGAGGAAAACATGAACAAATTATTCTTGTTATAGAGACTTCAATTAACGAATACCAAGACCATGACCCTTGACCTAGTTTCCACTCGAAGAACAAGACACAAAAGCTTTCTCTTCTTCCTTGAGTTAACGTTAGTCAAACTTCTTGTAACCTCCTTCTTGACTAGCTTTCAATTTCTGGAACAGACCTGCAACTTTTGAACCTAGTTTAGAAAACCCTTAGCACATGATGATGACCAACTTTGACCCTTGATTATCTTTTCTCTATATAGAGACTTCTTTGACAATTTGGCTTCCCTTTGACGTGTCCTTCTACTAATCTGATTACCTTAGATGATTGTAATCTTTTCAGCCCTTCCTGTAGCATATATTCCTTTCTTCTTCACACGTTTGATAGAAGAACAACCCTAAAATGGACTTGAAATACCTTTTCTATTCCTTCCTCCTTCTCGTTGGCTATGAGGCTCTTTTCTGGATGATTCTCACATTTCGTATTGTAGAATTCCTCTTCACTGAAATTATGTCTCTGAAATGAAATCGAGTTGCCATATTTATAGTTTTTTTCCCATCAAAATAAGTGGACATGAGTTGAGTGTGAGCCAACATATCTTTGGGTGCAATTTCATTATTTCATTTTAAAGCTGACTTGAAGGAGTTTCTTGAGCTTGGTCTTGGAGGTATATTTGACTCTTTTATTGACTCATATATAAATGTAACATTCCCAAGAAGGTTCCTTCATACATGACATCGACTCAATATGACTTTTATGACTAGATGAAAAAACCTAAAGGTTCACAATGGGAACCTTAACTAGAAATAAAATTCCTTTATCCTGAAACTCATGATTCAAGTAATACAAAAATAATTTTATTTTCTTCTTTACATCAATTACATAAAATCACTATTACACGTGTCATTATGAAGACCAAACCTAGTTACACTTTTCAACAGCTAGGATATTTGCACTTATGTGTAGTTGTTATTTTTTTTCATTCCCCCCTTTACATTTCTTCTTCCCTTATTTTATAGCTTCCTATTGTTCCTTCTGATTCAACCCACTTTATTACCATTTATTTGAGCCTATGTTTTCCAAGTACTTCTCCCCTACGTTGGCCTCATCAACCATTCATGTTTTGAAAAGCATCACCTTCTTCCATAAATGGTTGTGTAGACCCCACAAATATTTGAAAATTATTCTTAGGTTCTTGGTAGAGGTACATTGCATTATTTCCATCATCCTAAATTATGTGGTGTACTCTTATACACTCCAACCCTATCTCTAATTAAAGTGATGCAATCAAATCCAATAGTCCTCTGCATACATGTTGGTGTAGAACTAGGACTATGTGAGAGTTTTGAAATATTCTCATTTAGTCTTTAGAGGATACCCCACTAGCCTCGAGGTTTCTTTTTGTATTTCCTACTAAGTCAGGGCATGGTTGTCTAGTTTCAAACAAATTAACTTAATTTTCTAGTCATACTCCGTGTAATGAATATTAAAATAAACCTCTAACTATTGTAACGAATGATTTAATTTCAAAGTGTCAATTTTGACTTAATATGGTTGGATGTTGAACTTCACTTACATATTGAATAGGGACTATGAATGGTTCAAGGAACTCAAACTGAGTTGTTCTTTTCCAGGTTCTCTCTTTTCCTCCTTTTTTGGTTCTTCTTGATCTCCCAATTTTCCCTTCGATTTGACTTTCAAGTTCGAAACTCTACCTTCTCCAATTCCAAGCTTATTTTTTGAAACCTCCATGAGAAGATTTGTATTACAATTAATATCTATGGCCTACTCTTCCAACCTACGAAATTTATGATTTGTTGGATATTTAGGTTTATATATTTGTTTTCCATAATTGTGGTTTTATGACTTTTAGCTAGACTAATTTGGATCCCCTACAACTCCCCATAATATACCCAAAGAAGCATGCTTTGATACCAACATGATTCATAAAGTACCATGGTATTCCATTGGATAGTTCACAATATATTTGATAAATATTTCTGAAATCCAAAATCTATGCAAAAAGGTTTAATTTTTCCTTATATTTTTGGATTATTGAGTCATTGTGTTCTACTTATGCATGCAAAATACAAAATGAGGTATATAGGGAAAAGATTAAAAAAATCACTCAAAAACCATAAGACACCATGATATGATCTAGGTAACCCACTCAGAAGAAAACCTAATGGGAAGGTGAGTTGCCATACTCTTTCTTTGTTTGAATGGAAAATGGTGTGAATATAAAGGAATGAGTCCTAATGCTTGCAGGATTTTATAGAACACAAACCCCCTCTATTATTCCCTCTCTATTATCCTCTCTTAACTACTCTGGTCATCTATGGAACAAAATGAAATAGAATAGAATTGAACCCCTTTAGCTCCTAATACTATGATTATAACACAACCTGATAACCAACTAGCATTTAAATTTGACCAATTCAACCCTTGATATGATTTACAACTCGACTCTTATAAAATATTCTTCACCATGGTCACATGTTTGTCCCCTTTTCCATGAGTAATGGACTTGACGTGGAATCCTCTTGAAACGTGATAGTCAAAATAGGAAGGTCACCTTTTACATGGCATAACATTTGCATACAATCTCCATTTGAGGTCCTTCTCATGTCGTTGGAATGGTGTATGAGTGTAGAATAGCACAAGTGTGTCTTGGGAAAAAAAGAGTTTTTGGACTGTCAAATAATTTAGGAAATGCCTCAAAATAACTTTCAAATGTTTAGAACCTAAACTCAACAAACTAGGACCCGTTGGTAAATATGATCCTATAAGGATATTTCTCCAAATTTCCACTTCAAAATCATGAAGATGAATGACAAATAATTTAATAATCCAATCTAGATCACATCACATGGGAGACTATAGTAGGCATTTAAATCACAACACTACTATGAGGTTCTACTCAACATTAACCATTCATAAGGTTTGTAGCCCCAATCATGTAAAATGTTCTCTATTTCCAACTAATCATACACATGTTTAGGGTAGCTAGTTTAAGTTAGGTTGAAGTGTTTTTTTATCCTTAGTCCATAATTATAGTTCGTCAAGAAAATCCCTCAAGGTTATGGGCTCCCATAAACTACATATCATCACTATCTTTCTAATCTAAATTATATCAAATCTATGGTTCTGGCATCATATTACATAATCACATAATCATAAGCATATATCAATATGCAATGAAAATGCCATGTTTCATTTATCGATTACTACAAATACAATTCAAATTTTTGCATTCATTGGATAACATATATATCATCCCATCAATATTAAGCATCTACTCACTCTCTATTATTACACATTTCATTTATTCAATATTTGATCATTCACTTGAAATAATAAATTTAATCATCATTTAGCATTTAATTAATACACAACTAATTCAAAAAAACGGATAACAAAACTATATGGATAGCATAGTTCATATGACATTTTTAAATCATAATGTTGTCTATAAACATTAATTTGCAAATGGCTATGAATAATTAAAAAAATCATTAAGCCTTGTGACTAAAACTACATATGTATATATCTTTTATATGCACACCACAAAAAATAATATCCATAATTTCCTATCAAACGTCTCTAAAAGTCTTATAGAGTATCAACAATTTATCATCAAAATAAGTTACAAACTTAGATGCACACATAATATTCTAGGAAAGAGTAATGATCATTATATAGGCTTTAAGACCTCTATGTAAGTCACATAACCTTTACATAGATAGTCACTAGTATTCTTCTAAATATATATGAAATATATATAATACATCCCATTAATGAAAAGTGGTTATAAAGCCTACTTTTTTTTGTGCAAAATGATAATCATTTACATGAGGGATTTTGAGAAAATAACAATTTCAACTATGAATTAATAATTATGGTTAGAGAAGTGGGCCAATTATCACTAACTCTAAACAACCTATTATTGTTAGAGAAGTGGGCCAATTATCACTAACAGTAAACAACCTATATATGTAGGAGAAACTCAAGGAATGTATTTGTGGACAGATTATGTAGTCAATTTGAAAACATTCATTTGTCAGAAAAGTAATTATGGAACCCAAATATGTTTCAGCCAAATATTCACTAACATTCAAAATGCTACTTCAACAAAAGAGGATAAGAGCATCCTGCACTCTAGGACAGACAAATTATTGTCTATAGTGAGGCTTAAAATAATTAGCACATCAATTCACATCCTTGCAACAATCATTTTTGTTGGTAATCCTAACAAGTACATTTTCCAATCAAGAAATATGCTAATTAGACATGGTGTCACTAAATTTCTTAAGACATGGTGTCACTAAATTTCTTAATTTTATAGTGTAAAAGGAAAACAATTATCTAGAAATCTAAATATTAATATAGTAAGGCAACCAGTTATACTCTTCTCTGATCTGTAAATAAATGGATTTCTAAGATGGCTTTACGCTTTTAAATTGTCGTAGTCTAAAGATTATGCTTTTTTCCCTAAAATTTATGGAAATTCTCGCCATATTTTGAAACATTCCAGCAGGGATTTTTGTAAATCCAAATAAAAGTTGTCAAACTTCATAATTTTAAGTGCCCTAGAAGTTTTTGATGGTGCTGAATCTATTTCCACCATAAAAAACATGATTCAGACACTGTCTCTATAAGATTTTTTGAATTTGTTTTACCCATATTCCGACCACTTTTGACCATCCAAACAATTCCTCCACCTCCGTAAACAACTCCAAATCAAATTGTTAACATATCTAATTGTGCCCTTCAATACGAAACTATGTGAACATTTTTGCTACATATAAACCATAGATTAAAAAAAAAACATAATTTTAAAACTCATTTGAGTTTATTCAACAAACATAATATTGCATTTTGTTTTTAAATTTAACTCCCAAAAATATCGACGATGAAAAAGCAAATAACATCATTTCAAATATGAAAAATATACCCATTACGTACGTAAGATTGTGAACATATCTTGTTTTTCCATTCAATACGAATTTATGTGAACATTTTTGCTATAAATTAAAAAAAAAAAAAAAAACATAATTTTAAAACTCATTCTCAGTTTATTCAACAAACAGAATATCGCATTTTGTTTTTTAATTTACAACTCCCAAAAATGTCGATAATTACGTCGTAAGGCGTTTCCCTCTGAAAACAACTCTCCTCTTAACTTACATGTACATTTATGTGCTCTTGATTTAGATGTTAGTGATTAAAACAATTTGAACCATCAGATTAATTGACCGACATTAAATTAGTTACAAATTATAACACTTTGGAGCAGGTAGCCTTAACGATCATGTGGAATAATTCTGCCATACGGCACGTACAAATTTGGGGAAGAAACCACAGTGTAGAGATGGGGATGATGGTTGATGCCTACTCCCCCAGGCTATGGCTTCATGCATTGTTCCTGCTCCCCCAAGCCATGGCTTAAGGCAATGTTCCTGTTCCTTCTCAAGGTCACCGTTCCTATTCCTTCTCTTTATATAGTGAGGTCTTGCTCCACTAGGCATGGCTTAGGGCATTGTTCCTATTCCTTTCCTTTATACCGGTGAGGTCCCCATCTCTTTATACTGGTGATGTCTCAGGAGCCCTGAATGGATTGTGGTGGAGACAGGTGCGTTTTGGACACAAGTAAGCCCTCCTAATTTCTCTATTGGTTCTCTGCCTGAGCTTCCACGGGAGATTATGCCCACTCCTTTATGCCCCTCCTGTGCAGTTGTAGGTTTTGTTATCTCTGAAAACCTTTGTTGCAGACTTCTCTGAAAACCTTTGTTGCAGATTTCGCACACAAATCCTTTTATGGCCATGAGAGTCTTGGGGTATAGGGCGATGATTTAAGCAGTTGGGTATGCAAAACCACACAGGTGTGGAACACTTCTACTAGACTGTGAATGAAAAATGGGGGAGAAGCCACAACAGGCACACAAATATATTTGTGGCCATGAGTGTCTTGGGGTATAAGGCGATGACTTCAGGGCCGCCTTCTATGATTTAGCAGATTTGTCTGAATGTCTTACTCACCCTTTCTGTGAAATGAACAAGGAAGAAGGTGGCATGCAGGTTTTGTTTTTTATATTTTATTGCGAAGTTAGTTCTAGCTTCTTGAGAATTGATTTGCCCATGTTTTCAGCCTCTTTGATCATTGGACTGTCATAGCTCCTGGTGTGCATGCTATATCTATGAATGGGTTTTTGTGCTACTCTTGGCTTCGATTATGACCATTTGGGTTGGCCTTCTGCATTGTGATTTCCATTTTCCTTCATTGTGAGCTAGATAGTCCATGTTGTGTTTTGTCTTATATGTTGGCACATGTTTTGTTTGATCATTCTTTTGTGTCTTCTATCATGGTTTTAGTAGTCTTGGATATATTGACACAATGCCAGCGACTCCTTTCTCCTTTAATTGAGGTGCTATAATTGTTAATAGATGTTCATATTTTCTCATTTTATCATGAGATGAATCAGTTGGTATAATGAAATGAATGAGTTGGGATATTAGGTTTATGTTGTCCAGTCATTTCATAAGGTTTTGTTGATAGAATTATTAATATCTATCTATTTGCTTTTTATAGAGATGCCAACAACATATAAAAATACATAAAATTTAGTGCTTTAATGGCTCCACGAATTATACAATTCAGATGCAAAATGGGGAGATTATGCCCCCTCCTTTATTCCCCTCGTGCAGTTGTAGGTTTTGTTCTCTTTGGAAACCTTTGTTGGAGACTTTGCACGCAAATCTCTTTGTGGCCATGAGAGTCTTGCGGGTATAGGGCGATGATTTCAGCAGTTGGGTCTACAAAATCACACAGGGGTGGAACGCTTCTACTAGATCGTCGATGCAAAATGGGGAAGAAGCCACAATAGGCACACAAATCTGTTTGTGGCCATGAGTGTCTTGGGGTATAAGGCGATGATTTTAGGGTCGCCTTCTATGATTCAGCAGATTTGTCTGAATGTCTCACTCACCCTTTCTGTGAAATGAAGAAGGAAGAAAGCGGCATGCAGGTTTTGCTTCTTATATTTTATTGTGAAGTTAGTTCTAGCTTCTTGAGGGTTGATTTCCCATGCTTTCAGCCTCTCCGATCATTGGACTGTCATAGCTCTTGGGGTGCATGCTATATCTATGAATGGGTTTTTGTGCTACTCTTGGCTTCGATTATGACCATTTGGGTTGGTCTTCTGCACTGATATTTCAATTTTCCTTCATCATGAGCTAGACAATCCATGTTGTGTTTTGTATTATATGTTGGCACATGTTCTATTTGATCATTCTTTTGTGTCTTCTATCATGGTTTCAGTAGTCCTGGATATAGTGACACAATGCCAGCAGCTCCTTTCTCCTCTAATTGAGGTGTTATATTTGTTAATAGATGTTCATATTTTATCATTTTATCATGAGATGAATTAGTTGGTATAATGAAATGAATGAGTTAGGATATCGGGTTTATGTTGTGCAGTCTTAGATATAGTGACACAATGCCAGCGGATCCTTTCTCGTCTAATTGAGGTGTTATATTTGTTAATTGATGTTCATATTTTATCATTTTATCATGAGATGAATCAGTTAGTATAATGAAATGAATGAGTTGGGATATCGGGTTTATGTTGTCCAGTCCTGTATATAGTGACACAATGCCAGTGACTGCTTTCTCCTCTCATTGAGGTGTTATATTTGTTTGTTTTTTGAACTTTTTGTGCTTTTGATTGGTAATTAAGTTTTGGGTCATCGCTTTGTCAATAGGTTTTGTGGACTCTTGGTTTGCTACATAATATTTCATAAAGTTTTGTTGATAGAATTAATAATATCTATCTTTTTTTTTTTTAAAGAGATGCCATCAGCATATGAAAATACATACAATTTAGAGCTTTAATGGCTCCACAGATTATAGAATTCAGAATGAATTTTTCTATGATTTACTTGTCACATTATGTTGTACTTAACTTGCTATGGCAGGGGAATAATTGCTAGTTTTTGTATAGATTCTCTATTACATTTCAAATATGGAGTTTGTTGTGCAACATTAATATAATTGACTTGTCATGGCTGGGGATTAATTGCTAGAGCTTGTGGATTCTCTCTGTGTTCAAATATGGAATTTGTTGTGCAACGTCAAGATATTAACAACTCCAGCTAGATTGATCAAAATTGTTAGTCTACTATCTAGCCCCATTGAGTAGAGGAAGAGAAAGGAATAACAAAAGTAGGGGTAGAAATAAGAGAGCCAACTTACAAGGAGATGACAAATCAAGTTTAGATCAAGGAGATACGGTAGAAAAAACCTCTGGTAGTTAAGGGCTAGTGGTAGAGGCCATCAGCAAGAGCCTGGTACAACAAGGTTAAAACAAAAACATTTCAATTATTTATGTGTGTCCAAGGGCTTGGTACAACAAGATAGACTCTTACTTGATTAGCCACAGATTTAATAGAAGCAGGAGAAAACCCACTATATATGCAAAGGTAAATCTGTAAAGGAAAGTTCTAAATGTTTGTATTCAAAAGTACTATGGCTTATTTATCACAGACTAAAAGGGCTTGGTAGAACAAGATAGACTCTTACTTGATTAGCCACATATTTAATAGAAGCAGCAGAAAACCCACTCTATACGCAAAGGAAAATATGTAAAGGCAAGTTCTTATTTAACACAGACTAAAAGAGCCAACATTTCCAAAATTTGTAGTAGCAAATTATACCAAGCAAACATGGGGCACTTTAGATATTGCTTACCAAGGTTGGGCAAAGTAGAAAAAACAAAGTTGCATACTTATAGGAGGAGTTTTAGGAATTTAAGTATGAAGGATTTGGAGTATGTTGATCAGTTTATGACTCCAATAATGAATGAAGTAAACCAATCAAAAACACATGGTGAAGATATAATTGACTACAAGATTGTTAGCCATGTTTAAAAGAGGCTACCAATCAAATTTGTTGTTTTATTTGTTGTCATTGAAAAATCAAAGAATCTAGCATACCTTTGCATAAATGAGCTAATGGGATCCCTGCTATCCCCTACAAAAAGTATGAATAGAGATGATGACTCCTTCGAAGAATTCCTTCGAATCACAAGCATATGTTGATAGAGGTAGAAAAAGGAACTACAGTAATGGGGTAGATATAACAGATCCAACTCAGAAAGACATGGGCATTCAAGGTCAAACCAAGGAGATACGCCACAAAACAACTCTAGGAGGTTAAAAGTTTTTATTCAAAACATAGTATGTAAGGTTCTGTTTCTTATTGATTGAAAAATCCAGGGGACATAGGCTCTACATTTTAGAAAGAAATAGCAGAGCCTGTGTATTGGCCAATGTTCATTGTGGAGTTGAGTATGTTAATCAGTTTATGACTCTGGCAATGAATGCAGAGAACAAACCAAGAATGTATGGTGAATATATAAGTGACCGTAAGATTGTTGAGAAGGTTTTGAGGAGGCTGCAAATCAAATTTGATGTTTTAGAAGTTGTCATTGAAAACTCAAAGAACCTAGAAGGGCTTTCCAAAGATGAGCTTTTGGGATCCCTGCATGATCACTGGTTCTAAGGGCTGTAACAGAGGTTTGTGAACTAAAACAAATCTAAGACACTCTTGAGCAGCTTACTGAAATTGGATACACTGCATTATTCTTCATTTAAGAACTCTATCTAATTTGCAATAAAGTAGATACTCTCTTTAAAAATTGTTAACACGCAACTGTTGGCACAACAATTATGGACGAATCTAAAGGAGCGACCTTGACACTGTAAATGATCCCAGTTTATTAACGTGATTTAGTAAGATGATCTCTTTGAAACTCTCATTAATTTCGTCAAGCTTTTCTTATATCAACTGAGGACTGTTCAGAGACTTTGATATTTGTTGAGATATTAATCTAAACGTATTGTCCTAGAGATGTAGTATGATGATGATTCATCTTTTTGACATGGTATTATTGATCCTTGTGTACTAAGCTCTATATATGATAGAATTATTAATATCTATATTTTTTTTTTTATAGAGATGACAACATCATATAAAAATACATAAAATTCAGAGCTTTAATGGCTCCATGGATTATACAATTTAGAATGAATTTCTATATGATTTACTCCTGACATTATGTTGTAATTAACTTGCTATGGCAGGGGATTAATTGCTAGTGTATTTGTAGATTCTCTATTATGTTTCAAATATGGAGTTTGCGGTGAAAAATTAAGATAATTGACTTGTCATGGTAGGGGATTAACTGCTAGAGCCTTTGTGGATTCCCTCTATGTTCAAATATGGAATTTTCTGTGCAACAACAAGATATTAACGACTCCAGCTAGATTGATCAAAATTTGTACGCTACTATGTAGTCCCATTGAGCAGAGGCAGAGAAAAGAACAACAAAAGCGGGGGTAGAAATAAGAGAGCCAACTTACAAGGAGATGACAATTCAAGTTCAGATCAAGGAGATACGCTAGAACAAAACTCTCGCAAGTAAGGACTATTAGTAGAGGCCATCAGCAAGAGCTTGGTACAACAAGGTTAAAACAAAAACATTTCAATTATTTATGATTTTCCAAGGGCTTGGTACAACAATATAGACTCTTACTTGATTAGCCATAGATTTAACAGAAGCAGGAAAAAACCCACTCTATATGAAAGGTAAACATAACATGAAAGTAGACACACTCTTTAAAATTTGTTAACGTGATTGTTTCCATTACAAGTTTGATAAGAGGAAGACTTACTCTGGAGATGTGAACTCCATCCTACTGCAATTACTTCCTTTAAAATTTGTAGCAGTCACTACAAAGATCTGTGTATGCAGAGTGAGATAAAATGTATTCTGAAATGCAAGCCAAGGTGATTGGACAAAGATGTTGACCACATCTTTCAGGTCTAAAGATAACTAATCTAGAGCACTGTTGTGGATTTATATGCCCTGGAAGATCACATGGCCCAGAGAAGATGATTTAGACAAGGATTAGAAGTGGCAAGGTTCATGAAAGTCTTACTAAACCTTTTGGTTGTTTCGAAGTGGATGGTTTCTCTAGTTCTCTAGTAGCTAGAAGGAAAATCGGAGATTATATGTGGACAGTAATGTAACTGAATTTTCCTCCAATGAGTTTCAAGCCAGAGCTCTGGTTAATTATAGAGGAAGATTTTTTAACATGAGGTAAAAGGCTAGAGTTTAAATGAGAATTACAATTTATTTCTATAAATTATGTGCAGTGTCATCCCATTGATTTAGTATGTATTATGATTTGTTTGCCATTTTCATTTGAAGCCAAGATCAGATGAATAAAAAACATTAAGAAAAAATTAACATGGTCTGAGAGAATTTGAATATACTATAATGCCTTCACAACATATGTATCTCTCGTACCGAAGTAGAGAAGCCAAAGTTTTGGGTAGCTTATACCCTGCATCAATCATACAATGTGATAAAAAAAACAAAAATATACCCCCACATAGCCCCCTACCTTCATACATACATACATACATACATCTATCTATCTATCTATCTATCTATCTATCTATCTATCTATCTATCTATCTATCTATATATATATATATATATATATATGCAATAATCTATATGATTAAAGACATGTGGAATGGCAAGGCTAGCAATGGTAATGTTATAGATAATATCAGATTCCAAGAGACCAAAAGAATATGTGGGCAACCATTTGAGGATGGGGAATGCATAGTGAAGACCATAATATTTTACGCCTCCTTTATCGATTCCTATATCGTTGAAACGGATCAGGGACGAGAAAATCCTTCACTGCGTTCCTCATTCCACCAGTCTTGCTCTCATCAACAAGCTGATCATTCATAGTCACTTCGTCAAATGTTGTTGGCTTCTCTAGATCTTCAATTTCTTTTTTTTGCTCACTTACTATTTCCATTACACTGTAACAAGCTCTTCTAGTGCTAATAACCTGTGGGTGGAAACTCTGCTCGACATCAGATATAACTATTTTATCAGTCACAACACTAGATTTAATTATTTAAGCTACACTATGAATTTTTAGATGCAATTGGAAAAACAAATTGTTTACCAAACCATTTGGATTCCCCGCAAAGTACTATTTCAGTGACAATATAAGTTTCATCACAAAGTACTATTTCAATTACAATATAAGTTTCAGTTACAATATAAGTTCCCAAATACAACTGGAAAAACAAATTGTTCACCAAACCATTCAAATTCTTCACAAAATATTTGATATTCAGAATAACATGGAGAAAAATGAATCTACACAGAGTGCTCAATCTATCCATCCGTCAATGGAAAAGAAACACAACACATGGTTGAAGTATAATAATTGGAGAGAACAGTCAGTTTAACTATGAAGATTAATTATGAATTATTGTACATATGAAGTAAACATGTAGTCATGGCACTGTTAGTCAATGATTTAGAATTCCCACTAACCAGAATCTTAAAACATATTGAACATCGTCTAAATCGAATCTTAAAATTAATTGAACTCAATTTTTAGTGTAAATCTAATTAAAAACCAAAATAAATAAATAAATAAATTATATATCAAAATTTATGTAAACAAGATATTATTAGACTTAGGCATATCTCAGGCATAAAGAAAGGGAAAAGATGAAACAGAAGCAGACGTAATCATTATTAGTCCCTGTATTTTACAATTGGATTATTTTACTGCAACCTAACTGTTTCCATTACAAGTTTGATGAACTCTTGTTGAAAGTTTCAACTGTCACGACATTTCCATTTGGATGGATGTTCTTAGGCTTTGGCTCAAGGAAATTGATATAAGTGATTTAACTCATTCTAATCTTCTACTATTGCTGTATACATTATTATCCATTATTCAATATTCTCACTTTCAAAGAAAATAAGGAACTTTCCAATAGGGGTAAGGGAACTTACTACTTTTGTGATATTTGTAGTTTGGATTGTTTGCAGGGTATGTAATTGGGAAACTTGATCCACAATTCTATTTCAGTGCAGGAGGACAAAGACCATATCAAAATTTTCCACTCAATACCTCCATTACAATATGGGCCATTTGTAAATGTCATTACAACTTATAGTGAATATAGACATAAAATGCGAATTTTCTTTTGAACCACACTTATTGGTTCGAAATGTGTCGGCCAAAAAAATCTCTCATATGATTTCTATCGAAAGAATTTTTTTAATAAGATAAAACATGTTAAGACTTTTCAGTTCTAATTCAAACATGGATCTCAAATTTTTCAAACTTGAATCCCCATGAGGATAGCATGTCCATATAATTAGGCGTAGACTCACTTTTACACCTATTGATATTATTTATCTTACTGTTGGTGGAATAATAGCACGAGCAGAAATTTCATAACCCCTTTTCTCTTCTAAAGGCTAAGATACAATTTAGGTGAGACTGTTTTCACTAAGTATAACCTATATACAACAGTGGAAATTAAATATGTGTGAACTTAAGCCTATATTTGCATACCTTTCAATATGTTTTGTATATTGTTTGTGCATAAATGTCATGGGTAGACACTTCATAGTGGCTTTTCTCTTCTAAAGTCCAAGATATAAAATGGGTGAGATGATTTTCACTAAGTATTATATGTGTCCTCAAGTGGCAATTAAATATGCATTTTAAAGAACAAATTGACAACTCCTCTTTTGGTAACATATCAAATTATCAAAATAGTTAACTAAAGAGTATGTTAATGAAATGAAGACATCCCCACATGTCTACCATTAAAACATAAGATCAAATCTAGAATTTGGTTGCTTAGTTGGTTGGTGAAGTGGGGGCATTGTTATACCCCCCACCAAAGTGAAATTTGGTTTATTAGGATACCCACCTAGTTGCAACATCTTAGCAAAAGGGTAGTTTCCTCGAGTTGTGAGATGTATCTACTTCATTGTAATGTCAAGTGTTGAAATGAACTACTTGAATGAATTGACTGGAAGTGATAAAATGATATGAAATATGTCAAATATACATTGTAATGTCAAGTGTTGAAAAGTGTTGCTTGAATGCATTGACTAGAAGTGATAAAATCATATGAAATATGTCAAATATACATTCTAATGTCAAGTGTTGTAAAGTGTTGCTTGAATGCATTGACTGGAAGTGATAAAATGATATGAAATATGTCAAATATACATTGTAATGTCAAGTGTTGAAAAGTGTTACTTGAATGCATTGACTGGAAGTGATAAAATGATATGAAATATGTCAAATATAGTCATGACGTGCATTGGCTTTTGTGTGAGGAGTCAAGACTAGCTAGCCTTTATAGAAGCTCAAAAATTTCTCACTTTTTGCATGGATTATACACAAGGATAGAACACGGAATGATAATTTTGTATTGGGAGAAACATATAAAGATCCCTGGCTTTCTGTGGTTCCTGATTTGTTACTAATTATATCATAGTCTAGAGTTGTTTGTTACTAACTATTTCATAGTCTAGAGTTGTTGTTAAGACTAAAATATCAAGTTCATTGTGTGCTCATGAGCATCCATCAGTTAATTTAAAACAACATTACAGTTTATTTTTTCATTCAAATTTGACTATAATTAGAACACCTAACATATCACTTTTCTTTTTTCATTTATACTCTTCATCCATATGTACTACTGAATTACGACATTTCATTTGCAACATTAAGTGCAAATGCTAATAAGAAAACAAATAACGTTATTTTCACATATTAAAAAGATATCCATTAAATTCACAAAAAAAAGTTAAAGCATCTCATTTTGTACCATATATCCACCCACATTTCAATTCGATATTACCTTGCCATTTTTAGGAAAATGTTAACTTATATTTTATTCAATGTCAATAATTCTTTGATAAAGCTTTCACCCGGATTACACATTTCAATTCGATATTACCTTGTCATGTTTGTAGGAAAATGTTAATTTATATTTGATTCAATGTGAAGAATTCTTTGGTAAAGCCTTCCCTACATTAAATATGTTTAATGAATTGTCATTAATAGTCACCCATGAAAGATTTTTAATGATAATAGTTACTCATGAATCCTCGATGGGTTGCGATTCTAGAGAATGTTTTTTATGCCATTGTTTGGAAAAGTGTGCAACATTACACTTGGTTCGATTTGGTTATGGCATGACATTAGTTTTTTTTATGGATATTTAGGGGTATCAACTCATGTTAACTCGTTATAAATGTATGGTGGATGGTAGAGGGTGGCCACATTAAGTTGCGAGGTTTAGCAGTGGTGAGCTTATATTCTTATTTTGTTTATCATAGTGTTTTTTAGTTAAGTTTTTATGGTGTTTTTGTGTTTTTGTGTTGTATTTGAATATTTTTTTGGAGTTTGGGTGGAGGCATTTAATTCTGGTTGATGATTTTAAACACATTATTTGTAGTAGGGATTGTTTGGAGTCTGGGTCAAGGCTTTCAGTTTTTATTCATGATTTTAAGCATATTCATGTTAGCATGGGCAAATGTTCTTTGTTCTTTTCCTACACTCCTTAGCAAGCAGTCTTGCATTCGAATTGGTGGTTGTCCTTTCGAATTCTTCCCTTTAATACCACAAATTCATCGATATTTCATACTCCTTCCCTATTCTGGTTAGTGGATGTTGGTATCCTCGCAATTTCTCAATTTCGTTGTAGTTTAAGTTGTTATCCTTTGTTTTAGTGGATTTTATATCACAATTGAGCACTATGTTCCTTTTGTTGGCTCTAATCTCTTTTGTTAGTTTTGCGGAAGAATTAGGTTTTTTTTAGTTTATCTAGAATTTATCAGGCTTTGTGTCATATTAGTGGTGTTTTGTATTAGTTCCAGTGATCTTTGTTTGTTGGAGGGGCTTCACAAGATTATTTTCTCCCAGATCAAATGGTCCGTGTTTGCTCGAATTTTGTCTCATGGCACCTATGGTGTTTTTTTAATTATCTAATCATGCTTCATTGTATTTCAAGTTGTTGGCAATGGGGGAATGATTGTCTTTAATTCAATCTTATCTAAATCTTCTATGCCTTGACAAACTTCACAACTTAATGTACAAGTTCTAGCACACATTTCTCCTCTGGCTATTCCATGAATAGAGGTTCATAAATTAATGACTTGTTGGGCGAATCCCTTCAAATTGCCTTTCCACCTCTTGGAATTCCATTACAAAATTATGCAATAAAACCACATGATTCAATTTCGAGATTATTGATACAAGCTAAAGAAAGGTATAGTTTGCCTTTGAAACTCAATTACTCTTTATCCAAACTACGACAATGATCAAATAATTTTCTCGCCATTTACTCAGCAAACATTTTTGTTCAACAAATCAACCTATTATTCATTCATCCATTGATATAGGCCAATACATGTCTTTCAACTCTATTTCAATTTAAATACAGAGATCTCTCTTTTGCCAAGCTTTTTCAGTCCACATTTATAAACAAGGTAAATCTCCATTACTCACACATATGACAAATTTCTTATTTTTCTAACATCTATTTTATTTATACACACAAAACTGAAACTCACATAAAGACAATACAAATACATGAACTCCCTTTCATTAAAATCAACTTATACATATATATTTCTATATGCATTCATTCACTCTATGACTTTATTATACATTTTCTTGGCCTCCTCTCATGCCCGTAGACTTACCATAATAAATAACATTTGTTTTAGAATAAAACAACCTTTTACTCA
>APFE031634636.1:0-12441 GCA_000404065.3 Pinus taeda
AATGATGCTCTCTTTGTTGTTTTCCGAGCTTTGTTTTGGATTGCGTACCTGCTGCTCTGAATTATCATTAATTGCTATGGTTAGGGAGGTATGGCCGCCGTCCTTCTGACCTCTCTTTGCTGCCAGATACCCTTGCCTCATCTTCTTGCTTAAGGATTTCACGGTTTTCTGACTATAATTATGTTGTTTCATGGGAATTGATATCTATGAGTTGTTTTAAACTATCCCATCTTATCATCATCGTTTGATTTCTCAAGTTGTCATCCACTTTCTCCATTATTTCCTTGCTTCCCCAATTGGACAAGAAATCCACAGGCTTATTTCCTTCTCGCTTGACATGAGAGGTGATCTTGTATTGAATCCCTTTTAATGTTTCTTCAATTTCTTGGACTATACTTGCTGTTCTCCAACTTTTGACGATCTGCTCCCACTATTTCCCTTGTATTAATTTTTTTATGGCGTTTATAACCAGGGCTAAGTCGCCTTCTATCTCTAACTTTCTATATCCATTTATTTTTGCAATTTTGAAGCCCTGATAAGCCGCCATGAATTTCGCTTCATTATTACTCATAGTTCCCCCATGTTCAGCATAAATCCATTCTGTATCTCCTTGACTGTTTCTAAAGATTCCTTCATATCTTGCTGGACCTGGATTCCCTTTTGCCGCTCCATCAATGTTAAGCTTGATAAACCTTTCTTGTGGCCTTCGGAAGACTACAAGACTTTGGGCAGCGATAGGTTGTTTTTGCTTTCTTTTTTGTTGAAAGACGATCCCTTGTTCCAAGTTCAACCTTCTTAGGATTTCTACTTCTTCCTCAAAGGTCTTCCAATCTTCCTCTGTCCACACTTCTGCAAGGATTGATTCCCTAATTTGTCTCACGGTCCTTTGCCAAACTTCTTCCGGATTAGATATTTTCCCTTGGAAAATTCTTCCATTTATTGCTTTCCAAATATTCCACACTTTGAATCCTACCACCATGTTCTAGGCTCTTCTCACCACCGAACTTTTAAACTTTCCTTCTCCCCAATTACACAGAGTTTGTATGATATCATGTGGATTTCGTTCAATTGTTGAAAAGAGTTCTTTGGTCTTATCCCATTGGAATTGGGCTATTCTGCAACCGTTTAGTAAGTGTTCCTGATCCTCTCCATCTTGATTGCAGAGACAACATCTTGCTGGGCCTGCGAATCCTCTTTTTTGGATTTGGTCCCAGGTTAGAATACGTCTCCTCCCTACCAACCACACGAACATCTTTACCTTCGGCCACCATTTATTTTTCCAGAGTTTCCTCCATTCCTGCTCCTCTTCCCTCTGCTCTTGCTGGACTGTTATATTATGTGCTTCCCTAATAGTGTAGGTTCCTTTAGTTTCTTTCCCCCAACGTAGAATATCATTGCCTCCTCTGTTTTTTATTTTCCTGGACTCTAATTCCTTAATAAAAAAGGTTTTTTTTCCTCCGTTGCATTTGTGTTCCAATCTTCTATTGTTTTCCATTCTCTCCATTCTTCATTTTCTCTTCCTTCTATCCAATAATCTTTGATCAAGATGAGTTCTCTGTCAATCCCTATTCTGTAGATCTCTTGCATTCCCTGTAGATTCACCATTTTTTCCCTTTTCTGCCACGCTTCCTCCCAAAATCTCACATTCTAGCCTCCTCTGATTTCCCAAAATATATTTCCATCTACTAATTCTCTACTTTGATTAGTCTGATTCCATAAGTCTGATCCTCTTGGTGTTTCTTGTTTCCTTAGTATTTCTTCAGGAGTTGATGGCATATTATATTTTGTTGTCCATATTTCTTTCCATAGGTCCTTTCCTCCTTGCATCCATCTCCATCTTAGTTTGGCTGCTAGAACTTGATTTAGAACAGAAGGGTCCCTTAGACCTAGACCGCCTTTTCCTTTTGGTTTAGTTAGGCTATCCCATGAGCAGAGTGCCCATTTCTTTTGTTTCTTAGGTCCTCCCCATAGGAATTTTCTGTATATCTCTATCATCTTGTTGCATATCCCTTTTGGTGCTGCCATTACTAATAATAAATATATCGGGATCGCCTGAATGGTTGATTTGAGCAATACAACTCTTGCAGCAAGATTCAGAGTGTGAAAAGACCAATTTTCAAGTCTTTTCATGCTCTTGTCCAAAATTGGTCTCCAGTTTCCTATTTTTAGGGATGATGAATCTAGCATAGTCCTTAAATACTTTGTTGGAAGCTCCCCTTTTCTAAAACCCAGGGTCGTCGTTAAGTGATTTCTGATGGGTTCCACTGTATTAAAAAAGAACGTTCTTGATTTTTCATTATTTACCTCCATACCTGAACCTTTCATAAACACCTCTAGAATTCTCTTTATCCTTCTTACCTCATTCAGGGATACTTTACAGTATATCATAATGTTATCCACGAACTGTTGGTGAGTAATTGTGGTATGATTGCCCCATAACCTCAGACCTTGGATTTTCCTTTCTCTTAATTCTTTTTTGAAGTATCTACCTAATCCTTCTGCTACTATTATGAAGAGAAAGGGGGATAGGGGATCCCCCTGTCGAAGACCTCTTGAAGCATTAAAAGTAGCAGATGGGGCTCTATTTACCACGATGGAAAAATTTGGCGTGGAGATCATACTTAAGATCCATTTCACCCATCTGTCGTAGAATCCAAAGGCTTGGAGAATGACTTCTAAATATCTCGAACTTAATCTGTCATAGGCTTTTGACAGATCTGATTTGATCAGCATTCCTTTTTCCTTTTTCATTTTTAATTTGTGGATTACTTCCTGGGCCACCACTAATCCATCAAGAATCTATCTTCCTTCTACAAACCCAATTTGCTTTGTGGATATTATGTTCGGGAGGATGTATTTCAGTCTTTGGGCCACCACTGATGCCACTATCTTATAGATAACATTACATAAAGCTATAGGGTGAAAACCTTCAGCTTGATCAGCTTGGGAAGTTTTAGGAATAAGGGTTAACAAGGTTCAGTTAATACCTGGCCATATTCTCTGATGAATTCGAGCTTCCTCCACTACTTCTAGGACTTCTTCAGCAAGGAAGTGCCATCCTGCTTGGTAGAATTCTACCGTATACCATCTGGTACTGGGGCTTTGTTCCTTTTCATACTCCTGACTATTTCCTCCAATTCTTCCATAGTAATTTTTCTCATCAATGCCAAATTATGTTCTCTGGTTACCAGTTTAGGGATCTCCTTTCTTATCTTCATTATAACCTCCATTCTATTAACTTGCGTTTCATTTAGAAAATTTTTGAAATGATCAACCAGTACGTTTTCTATTTCATCATGTTGGAGGACATGCTGGCCTTCCTGGTTCTTAATGGAGAAAATTTTGTTTCTTTGTCTATGCTGTATCATTGCTTTATGGAAAAACTTAGTATTCCTTTCTCCTTCTGTAACCCACTAAACCCTTGACTTTTGCCTCCATAATATCTCTTCTTGTTTCCTTCTCTCTTCTAGTTGATTTATTATAATTCCTTCTTCCTTTATTCTATCTTCCTGTAAAGCTTCTAGTATATCCCTCTGTAGCAGCTCTTCCATTCTTTGCTGTACGCACTGTTTATCCTTCAATATATTCCCAAATTCTTCTCTATTCCACTTTTTTATTTTGTTTCTCATCTCCTTTAGTTTGAGTTGGAAGGTATGCATTTTATTTTTCCCTTTTTGTTCACTCTCCTTCCACTATTCTTCAAGTATCTCTATTAGCCCCTCATTTCTGAGCCAAAATACTTCAAACCTAAAAGGTTTGTTATTAGGTCTTTGCTTGAGATCTATTTCCATCTTAATCGGCCAGTGGTCCGATCCTGCAGCCAGTAGAATTGTGGCTTCTATAAAAACATCTTTCATCATTATTTGTTCAGAAATTAAGAACCTGTCAAGTCGTGATGCAATTTGATTAGCTCCCCCTCTTCGGTTGTTCCAGGTATGATTTCCATTTATAGTTTCAATATCAATCAGTCCCTGCTCCCTTATCATATCTCCGAACTGTTCCATAGCTATATCCATTCTCCTTAGCCCTCATCTTTTCTCTGCTAAGCTTTTAATCATATTGAAATCCCCTCCTACTATCCACTGTTTTGCAGGGATTACATTCCTCATTACTTTTAGGTTTTGCAGAAAATTTTCCCGTTCTCCTTGGATATGGGGTCTGTAAACCCCTGTTATAATAACCTCCTCTGTTGTTCCTATAATCTTTGCGGTCCCTTTTAGAATTCTTGGGAAGCTTATCCAGTTGTCTAATTGTATTTCTTCAGGGTTCCAGATTATTACCAAACCCCCTGCACTCCGAATCACATCCTGTCCCATCATTTCATATCTATTCTTGTTTCTATTCAAAATCTCTCTCATTTTCTCAATACTTATTTTTGCTTCTTGTACAATCATTATGCTAGGCTTATCTTTTTTCAATCTATCATTTAAATACCTGTGTTTGCCTTTACTGTTGAGGCCTGTTATATTCCAACTTGTGATGATCATCGCAAAATTTTTGGAGGGGTTTGAAATACCTCTCAGAGAGATATGACTCTTCCTGAATTAACTAGCAGTTCTCCAACTTCTTGGATTGGTCCGCTCATTGTTCTTCTACCTCTTTTTCTACCTCCCTTGCCAATACTGCTCATTCCTAGATTTTGGGTTTCCTGCATCTCCATTTTCCCACCTCTTCGATCTTCAGTTATTCCTTTCTTCTCTTTATATCTTTGAAAGGCTTCTTTGTACATATGTTTATGCTCCTCTGGGATAAATATTTCATCGAGCCTCTTCCATTCCTGCAAGAGCTTCGCCATTACTTGTTCTTCTTCCTCGCCTTGTGTTTTTTGTGGATCTATTTCCATTCTTCGCTAATCCTCATGATTTTCTATTGGTTCCTATGTACCTTTTGATCTTTATCTACTTGATCTGCCTCTTTATCTGTGTTTTCATTTATGACTTCCATTCCTTCTATTTCCTCATCTTCGTTCTCCTCTGTTTCCACTTCTTCGTCCTGTAATACTTGGAACTTGTTTTGGAATTCTATGTTATGGGTCCCTTTTTGTTTGTCCATATGTGTCTTTTTGTTCCCTTTTTTTTTTTTCTCTCCACTTCTCTGAATTTCTCATCCTCCTGTCCTGATTTCTTTGCTATGTTTTTCCTCTCATTTTCTGTTTCCTTTTCCTTTTCTGCTAACGTGATAGGGCATTCTCGGTATAGGTGACCGTACTCATGGCATCTTCTGCAATTAAAGGGGATATGATCATAATCAATTGCTTGATGCCAGATCTCGTCTTCATATTCCAGCTCTACTATATCTGGAAGTGGCTCTGTTATGTTCATATACACGCATATTCTTGTGTGTGTTGCATATCTACCCCTCTTTGTCGATTCTGCCACTTTCACAAAAGATCTTATTGCATTCCCTATACCCTCCAAGATTTCTGGGTCCCAGAATTCAATTGGTAAGCCAAAAAGTCTGATCACATTGGGGCTACTAGCATTCTTTCCTTATCTGGGTTATAACAGTCTACCCATTGTCTCATAAATAATCCAACATTGTTCATGAAGTAGGGTCCTTCCTCAAAGATCCTTTCCTTGTCTTCTAAATTGGAGAATATGACTGTAAAAAAGCCCTTCGCTCCCAGCTTTATTTCCACTTGTCCTTTTGGTTTCCACCTTTGCTGGATCCATCTCAGAAGATCTTTCTCTGATGGCCAGTATCCTACAAATTTACAGATCAAAGCATAATCCTTCATGTGGCTTCTATATTTCTCTAATCTGTTAGGAGGTATTACAAACCTAGGTTTGTTCGTTTCCCTCGGCAGACATTTACTTGTTGCTCCCATTTTCCTTTGCGTTCCTGCTTCTGAGGTCTCTCCTTCGCTTGTTAGATCTCCTTCCTTCTGTCATTCCTTCCTCGCTTCTCCCGTTATTACTGATTTGAAGGAGGGGATCTCTCCCCTCCCCTACACCATTTCCATTACTTCCCCTCAGATCTTGGACTTCTTTTTGCCCCCCAGTCTTCTAGTTTTTGGACTTTTCTTTCTCTGTTTCTATCCTTCTGATTCTCGAGCACGTGATCCGCCCTCGCGCTTTGCTCCTACGACCGACGTCCCTTCTACCCTATTGTGATGAAACCCTAGTCTGAAAAACCCTCATCGCAACTGAATTTTAATATTAAGGTTTTCAATTCAGCTTGACTCTACGCATATAGCTCTTATATTACTTACTTCTTGAATGTTGATTTCTAAAAATTAGTTTATATTCATTTTCTGCAAATTACTTTATTCAAAGTCTGACATCATTTTTGCAAGGGTACTCTAGGTGTTTCATTTCATTAAAAATAGAAAATTTATACTTTAAATTTCACTTCCTTTCTATCAATATATATTAGGCTTTCTTAGTTGTCATGATGACTTACATGTTTGCAAATAGAATAGGTTTCCTTCTTACTATTTACCTTCCAAGTAGAATAGATTTTATTATTGCAATGTAAGATAGGTGGCTTATTGATATCTTTATTCATTTGATTTTTTTTCATTGCCTTATTTCACTTGCATCAAAGGCAGTTAGACTAGGAAGAGTAAAGTGTTTGTTGCTCATACGGTGTAGACCCATATTAATTTTGTATGAACCTCAGGTAGATAATTTAATTCAATAGCCATATGAGTTGCAACATTTAGATTGCAATACTGGGCCTCATCTATTCTATAGGAAAGTCCCCAATTGAAAATTAATTTATATATTTTTCATATTAATCGTTGGATATTGCACATGGGCAACAAAGAGGAGTGAGGAAAGATCTTACAACAGATGCTTTGAGGGTAAACAATTTTACAGAAAATATTAGCATGTCCATCTACTATTAAAATAACCACTAAAGTAGTCTGAGGAGAAGTATAAGGCTAGGCATCATCTATACCTAACAAAAAAAAATCATTCAGGGTGGGGGATAAAGTATGGCTAAAGTTAAGCAAGGAGAGGTTGGAGGGGCCTGGTACAAAAATAAAGGGTCTGAGGTATTGTCACTTTGAGATACTTGAAAAGGTGGGTGATAATTCCTATCGACTAACTTTACCGCCATATATGTGAATTTACTCAGTTTTGAATGGGGATAATTTGAAACTTTATGAGTCTTCCATGTTAGATCAGGAAGAGGAGCTGGTCCTATCCTTTGTAGAGGACTTGGCACGAGATGTTGAGGTAGATTTGATGGAAGACACAATCCTATAGAATTGGTGTAGAATATAATATAGGGGTAGAATGACCTTTGGATGATCAGTTTAAAGAGACAACTTTGAGGCAAAGTTAAATGGTACACCAGAGAGAAGGTGGAGCAAAAATTTCCTCACCTCATTCAGTAAAATATTTTGTGGACCAAAAGCCTCCAACAATGGGGAAGCGTGATAGATATTTGATAATTATATAGTTTTTCATCCATCTCAATGCATTAAGAGTGGAAAAAGTGGAGGGATAAGCTCACGGGACCATTTTTATTGCAGATACTTGGTTTGGTAAAATGGGGACTAAAATCTTGTGGGAGCATTTTGAGGCATCAGACAACATTTTTTGGGGGTAAATATTTTCTGCTTAAATGTTTTGCCTTTTCATGCTACTATACACATTGGAATATTTCCAACAATTCAATAAGAATTTCAAATCCAGTTCATATGCAAAAGTTATGCGACTCAAAAGTTGACCTTCCTATTTTCACACCTATAGTTCAAGAGGATGTCGTGTTAACCCCCATTATTCATGGAAAAGGGGCTAGCCATGTGTTTTTGATGTAAAGTACTCTATAAAAGTCTATAATGTAACTCTATTTAAGAGTTTATGTACTCAAACTTAACCAAAATTACGCTATAGGTCTGTGTTATAATGAGGCCATTAGGAGGAAAAGGCATTTCATTCTTTCGACAGAATTTTTTTCTATAGATGAGAAACTATGGCCATGAGAGATAGGAAGTAGAGAACATAGACAACATGTGTGTAGTGTATATGCCCATAGGTGACATAAATTACTTCTCTGTACCTACAACCAGATTTCCAGACAGAGAAAGAGAGCGAAGCGATCTCACCTTCTAGCTAGGTTTTCTCTCGAACGTGTTTCCCATAGCATATTTTGTGTATTATGTGTGTGTGATATTATTTTGTCATTCTATAATTTGTATACATAATTTCCATTCACATGAATCAAATAATTACAATTAAATTTACATATATAGAAGTTTAATAAAACTATAATAGTGTAAAAATTCATAATTTTAATATATTATTATCAGATATGTTGTGACAAATTGTCTAGTGTAATATCCAAAGTCATTTATGTGTCAACTAAATATGATATATTATAATAGTACTTATTCTTAATATTGCATTATTATGGTTAATATATGATCTCCCAACGTTTAATAATAAAATCAAACATTTGTTGGTTTTCACCCTACAATGTTTTCAGGGTATATTGATGTCAAAAATGTGATTGTCCATTGTTATAGTTTTATGATGTTAATTCCTTTCATTACATGACCATTCAATTATATGGTTAATTAACCTAGTTAAAAGAAACATGGGAATGATGTAAGGGTACATAATTTTTTTTTATGATAATAAGTTACAACAATGGGAGTTAATGGTTCTATAACTTACTATTTCTTTATTAAATAATTACTCTATGTAATGATGGTATTTTACGTAATGGTGATCAAATTAAGATGGAATAGTAATTGAGAAAGTTACACGTTGGTAAATTTTGTAAACATTTTCTAAATCAAACATTTTTATGTGAGGTTTTTAGCGGATGTTACATCTACAGTCATCAAATCCTCTGTAGTGACACACCCAGAACATACACATCTTCACTAACACTAATTCATCTCAATTGAAGAGATGTGCACAAAAATAAATACATTAGATATTAAAATATCTCAATGCCTTATTAAATCTAACCCTTGTGTGTTGTTGTGATCACGTGTTCCAAAACATAGCAACACATAACTCATAAGAGTTTTACACTCGACTAATCGATCTCCTTATATTTTTATCAGTTCTTTTCCTTTTAAATACAAGAGGAAGGTTACTAGATTACATTAATGGATTTGTTTACCACATCAAATGAATGTTGAATCATCATCACTCACATAAGTTCATTGGGAAATTTAATCATTTTTCCCACCTTTTTTAATTCCTTCACCTGTATGCATAGTCACAAGGACAATATTAATTAAATTAAAATTAAATTAAATTAAATTAAACTAGCATTTGCACCTTATGTTGCAAAGGAAACGCTGCAAGGCATAGAGTGTGGAAGAATAGAGACATGTGAATGGGAATTGTTGAAAGCAAAGGTGGATGATAAAGAGTTACAATTGAAATTGTTAGTTATGTGTATGTTGAATATAGATATTTTATAAATAATAATGTGTAGAAGAATAGTGACATGTGAATGGACATTGTTGAACGCAAGGGTGGATGATATTGAGTTACACTTGAAACTATTAGTTATGTGTGTTTTGAATATGGAAAAGTAATAGTAGTGTGTGGAAGAATAGCAACATTTGAATGGACATTCTTGAAAGCAAGGGTGGATGACAATGAGTTATAGTTAATGTCATATAGAGGTTATCCATTATTCATGTAGTAGTTGTTGTTTATGTGAACATATTTTTGTACATTATTTTAAGTTTTTTTTTTTGTATTTGGAGATTTTGTTTTTCCATATGTTACATATTTAAGAATGAATTTTCACTTTTAAAGAGGGAACACAAGGTTGCTAGATATCACAAACCCTCATGAGAGTAAAAATTAAATGTCCTTTTCCTACTACATGGTTCTGTCAACTAGGTGTTTCGAAAAATACAAGTGAAAGCCATCAAACTCATTGCTGAAATCAAACTCTTGGTGAAATTTTCATAAATATAAGGATCCACAAATTCCTTAACTTGCTAGAACTCTATTAAAATGACATTTTTCACTACTAACTTCATATGAGATGTCATGAAATTTCTTTTGAATAAAACCTTGAATGTGTTTTTAAAAATGATTCGTACGTAGATAATCTACCATAAATTTAAAAATGAACGCATATTTAAAACATGGTAAATGCTTAGAATTTTCATTATATACTGAATATCAGTACATTATGATATGAAATAAGGCAACATTTTTCATCCCTATGGTGGAAAATAAGCTCGAGGGAAGCAACTATGAGCCATGGACTGTTCCACGATTGAGAATGTGGCTGTAATCAATGCTTGACTGGCTACAATGGCTGCTAAAGTGGCAACAATGAACATTGACCAATACACAAGCTGCAATATTGCTTTGTAAAATGTAGAGCCTATGTCCCCGGGGTTTTTTATCAAATAAGTCGCTTGTCTCATATATGTGATAAGCAGAGATGGGTAAACCGACACACAGAAAGCAAGCTGCAACAAACAACCCAAATTTCTCATTATGGTACTAAAACTTGAGGATGAAGCACACAGGTATGATGAAATAGTAATAATTCTATCCTTTATATAGAACTTCGAACTAGATTGATTTCCTGTTGAAATGGCCCAAGTCTGCAAACATGGCCTCGACACCTGGATCTAGTCAGAAAAAAACACTAATGTTAGTGTTTCTATTTGTATAGCTTCAACATAAATAATTGGGATGAAGTTATGAATTTTGTTTGAGAAAATCATTGGTATGGATTTATCAATTGAGTTAGAAAACATTTCCAAGTATACTACATGATAAAATGAGACACATATCATCATGTGAATAATCAATACCTGTTACACATAAGACTACGCCTCCAAGCACCACCCATCCTTATTAGCGATATTCATGAAAGTAATAGTATATATAATATGGGTTGAATGCCTTGAATGCTCCAAGATAATATTTCACAATATTATATTTTCCTATCATGATGTAGGTCACAAACTAGAAAATCATTATGGCTGAGAACATGAAGCTAACTTTACTTGCAACGAGTACTTACACTCTAGATGAAACACCAATGTATTCAAAATGCTTCTCTGAGTACTCCAGGTGAAATTCATAGCACTCAGTACCATTCATCTTATCAAAATTTCACCTGTTTGAAACAACTCGGACACCATCAGCATACTCAGAGAAGCATTTTGAATACATTGGTGTTTCATCTAGAGTGCAGGTACTGGGTGAATAAGTGGAGAGAGTTTGGTTATGCTCTCAAAGATTATCCCAAAGAAGAACAGGGAAGTAGCCATGGTATAGGTGTTCTGAATTCAACATATTGCAGGTTTGTTCAGGTGGATCCTAATATTTATGTTTGTTTCTTGCTGGAGTGCGGAAATAGCAAAGCCCTAGTAGAGGGAAAGAAGGTTCATGGCCATATAGTTAAAACCGGCTTTGAGCCAAGCATCTATTTGTGGAATTGTATGATTGACATGTATGTGAAGTGTGGGAGAATTAAGGATGCATGCCAAGTGTTTGACACAATGCCTGAACGAGATGTTTGTTCATGGACTACGGTTCTTACAAATTATGTAAAATGTGGATATGTGGAAAATGCACGGTGTCTATTTGACAAAATGCATGAACGTAGCATAGTTTCCTGGAATGCAATGATTGCGGCATATGCCTGATGTGGTGATCGAAGTGATGGATTTATATGGCCAGATGCAATGGATGGGCACGAAACCTGATGAGTTCACCTTAGCCAGAGTTGTAAGTGCATGTGCAAGCGTGGTGGATTTAGGATATGGGAGGAAGATTCATGGACAAGTTGTTAAGCTTGGATTTGAGTCAAATGTATTTGTTGGGACTGCTCTTTTTGATATGTATGCCAAATGTGGGAGAGTAGATGGTGCATGCCAAATGTTTGATTTAATGCTGATTTGAAATATTATTTCTTGAGCTGCCATGGTTGCAGGATATGCCCAAAATGGGCAAGCGGATGAGGCCACAAGGTTTTTTAATCTAATTCACCAGACCGGTATGAAGCCAAATGAGTTGACATTTGTTAGTGTCGTTAATGCGTGTGCTATTCTCATTGATTTGAGGTTTGGTAGACAGGTCCATGTGTACATTATCAGAAGTGGATTCCAGTCCCAAGTTTTTGTGTGCAATGGTATTTTTACAATGTATGCCAAATGTGGAGGCATAAAAGATGCACGGAAAGTTTTCGAGAAGATGATTGAACATGATGTTGTCTCATGGAATGCAATGATTGTTGGTCATGCTTAGCATGGGGATGGGGTGGAAACCTTGAGACTTTTTGAGAAAATGGTCGATTCCAACCACTACTACTATAACCTCCCACTACTATAACCTCTTGGCTAGGCGCTTAGATATGACCATTCTACATATATATGTGAATTGGGCTGATGTGAACCAAAAACCTCTTCACATATAATACTTCATTTACTTACACAACCATGATTAGTTGAGTTGTCCTAGGGCTACAAATCTACTCCATCATTAACAA
>APFE031634636.1:12606-44402 GCA_000404065.3 Pinus taeda
GGTCTACTCCAAGAAGGATAGGCCGAGTCCTACTTTTGTGTGCCATAGGCCAAGTCCTACTTTTGGGTGCCATATACATGTAATTTACAATTTTCATCTGCAAAGTAATATTTCTTTTTGTTATTTCTATTGAATAATTTACAAATTTCCATTTCCAAAGTAATCTTTTTTTGTTATTATTATTTAGGACTTATGTGGCTATTCTCTCATTTTAACACACAGTTTCTCTCCTCACTAGATCTCACTTTTTTAGTTTCATATCACCATACTAGACCTTTTTATTTCCTCTCATACAATATTCATGTATGTAGGTAAAATCTCAATGAGGCTTCTCTATGTTAGTTTTAGCTTCAACATATAATGCTTTGACATTTGCAACCATCTTACATTTGGGTGCCATATACATGTAATTTAAAATTTTCATCTCCAAAGTAATATTTTTTTTTGTTATTTCTATTCAATCAATCATTTTAAATAAGAATTATCGTTGTCATTAATGAACTGTCCATATATATCAAAGCATTTCGAGGCCTGTTAGAAGTGCACTCGAGAAATATATATGTATAGACACATTGTTTTCTTTTTAATTGAAGTGAGGTTGGATGTATTTCCATAACAATGTCTTCCCTGACGAAGTCCATGCCATTTGATGGTTAATTTATTCACCACCCATGTAATTATATTTCTGATTATCACCTCACTTCAGCTGAATTGCAAGGAAGCACCTGCAAATGCCAGAGTGGAGTCCTTTCCAGGATATCATGGCAATATTAGTTATGAGATATATGTTGGGTAAGTGCCATATCTATCCAAGGTAAAGTATATTTATTCATGTCCATGTTCAAATGTAATAATAATTGAAATTAACAAATTCAAAGTGCCAGTTTTTCAGTGGAAAGAATCTTTATTCATTAACACAGTCATGTTCAAAAATAGCATGCATGAATTTGCTCTTGTTTGTAAATAAACAATTAACTATGTATTTATGCAAATATTAAGAATGTAACCAAAGAGTTCATAGCTTTTAGAATGTTCATAGCTTGTAGAATGCATGCTTGTATGACAAAGAAAGACAGAAAAACATAGAAGATATACAGATCTTTAATTGTTATGCACAGACTGTGAGTATGCTTGAACAGAGTTTAATTTCTATGAATACTTAATAAATTTGGTGACAATTGAAGCTAAAAGATATTGAAGTCAAAATTGTTGTATGGAGAGTTCAAAATATGTAAAAGAGTAGGAGCGAAAATTGTTATATGGAGTGCTTAAAGATGTGATTCTACCACTCTTATATTCTATTGGATGACCAATTAACTGCATGAAAGTCTTTGATGTTTATCAACGGACAAAAATGTTAGACTCCATATGCGTATATGTATCTTAGAGATTCCTTTTACTATTCGAAATGCAATTTCAAAACAAAGATATTATAATCTATATAGACATTCAGGGTGAAAAGGATGTTTCTGATATATAGGAGAAGACTTCCTTAGTAGAGGGAGATTCGAGGTATCCCCAATTTTTATGCAAGGCATTTAGAACCAAATAAGTATGTCCAGGATGGCATACCCTTGGGCATATCGTTCTCCGTGCAAATTATTTTTGAGTGTGAGTGTCACATTTTGTTCTGTTGGCAACAATTCAGGTGTGAGAATGCAAAAATTTGGCCCAATTCGTTAGGAAAAGACAAAAGTATGAGCATTCTTTTAATGGAGATAAGTTTCCCTAGATATTTCAAATTGTTTAAGAGTGCATTGTGTGTTCACATGTAAATTTGAAATGAATTATATCTACCAAAATCTGAAGAACATTGTAACTTCATTACAGATGCATAAATCTTATGTTATTTGCAATACAAGATTATTCTGCATCGCCGAAGGAATATAAAATTGGAGTTTTATTGAATTGGTATGATTACAGTAGGATCTATTGTCTACCGGTTCTAGTGTTTGTGGCCATGGCCTCATTGAAAATATTGTTGGCTTGGGGATTATGACCCAGATATTCCCAGGGGCTTGTACCATAAGTTTTGTTAAATGTTTAGTAGCCCTCCAAGATAGATTCGTGGAAATGTTGATAAGCTTCCAAGTAGACCTTGTTTGCTATCAGGAGCAGGAAGGCCCACAACGTTGCTGATTTTCACCCTACACCAACAGCTTCGGAATGCCCGTCAAGCAGTACTTTATTTTCATGGTATCTGCATGGTCTAACTGATCAACTTCTTCTTGTTCAGTAAAAACGCCATAGGAGGAAAGGAGCCTCAGAATTATGTAAAGGTATCCGACATCCATGTCTGAATGTGAATTACTAGTCGATGAGGAATTAGCAGCAACAATGTGAAATGCAATATGCTCAACCGAAAGGGCACCTCCGTTGCCTTGTGTGGCGATAATGTCAGGAATGTTGAGCAACATTGTCGCTCTCAAAGTGAGGGGTTTGATGGAAGACCATATCATCTTATCAAGATGGATATTAAAAAAAAAAAAAAAAAAAAATAATAATAATAATAAAATAAAATAAAATAATTATATTTTGTTTAAAAATTAAAAATTAAAAGTTATTTTTTTTCATTTCTATTTGCATCAAGTAAATATTTTTAATAAAAATAATAAATTAATTTTTTTATTGATATATTTTTAATATTTTACTTATCTGTAAATTTGTATCTGTAAATTTGTATTTGTAAATTTGTCTATTAAAAAAGTTATAATTGGATGAATATTTTAATTTTAATTTTAATAATTATGTTATATATATTGAATTTTATAATAAATTTTGTTAAAATATGAGTTTATGTAATTTTGGAAATTTTGTGTGAATATAATTTTTTTCAAGGATTAATTATAAGTTTAGTGTTTGAATCTATAATGTATAATCACATTTTTTTCAAGTTTTAAGTTGTTTTTTTTTATATTGAATTGTAAAATAAAGAATATTAATTTAGATAAAGAAGCTTGAGAATTTTTTTTATGAAGTGGAATTTTTTTAAGAATTTAATTAATGTTTAATGTTTGAATCTAAGATTTCATTTTCTTTAGGTTTTAAGTTGTTTTTATTTATATTGAATTATAAAATAAAACTTTTGAGAATATGAATTTATATAAAAAAAACATTGGAAAATTTATATGAAGACTGGTGAATGTTTTAGGCACATTGTATAAATGGAAACGCCTTTAGAGGTTACTCACAAAGAAATTTGGTTTGGAAAAATTACCATATGAGGGAGGGTGAAGGGTTTAGTTTAGGCGATGAGAGACAAAGGTACCATACTGTGGCAATGAAAGACAAAGGTACCATATGCTGGTGGAGGGTTTAGTCTGGCTTCTATGCTTGGAGATTGGTGAATGTTTTAGGCACACTATAAATGGAAATGCTTTTAGATATTACTCACAAAGAAATTTGGTCTGGAACAATTACCATATGAGGGTGATTACCTTATGAGGGATATTACTCACAAAGAAATTTGGTCTGGAACAATTACCATATGAGGGGGAAGGGTTCAGTTTGGTTGAGGTGATGAAACAAAGGTAACATATCATGGTCCAGGGTTCAGTCTAGCTGAGACTATGAAAGAAAAATGGAAGAGAAAGGAGTTCTGATCTAGGATGCAATTATCAACGAAAATAAACCCTTCGAATTGTCAATTAAAATAAACTCTTAGATTGAGCATTTGGAAAGGAAGTTGCAAATGGCTCTTTTTTTTTTTTTACGTAAAAGCTAGTTCTATTAAGGTAAAATATGGTACAAAAGACAATACTGCCAAGAGAGCCAAAAAAGGCAATCTACCAAGAGAACCAGAAAAAGGCAGCCGGAAAGGATAACCCATCCACCTCGGCCCCTAGAAGAGAAAGAAGAGTAGAGAGATGATCAAGAAGAAACAAGAGGAACAGAGAAGAAAGAGCTGAGTGGAAGATTCTATCCATCATGGGTGGAATCAGCTAATCGGCATTTTTTTCCTTTCTTTTTGCCAACTTTGACCCATTCAGAAGAGCCCTGGATTGGCAAGATTTGCAAGCTAGGCTGCGCAGACGGAGAAGTATCCTTGTCTGAATCCGAAGGAGAGGATTCATGATTCCATTTCTGTAAGATTGCCTGGATGGACAAGTCCACATGCTCAGCCGAGGGCGGATCCTGTGCCTGATTTGCATCCATGTTGTCCGCAGTCTCCTCCTCATCATCTGTGCTAAAGTCACAATCATCCATGGGGGGTGGGGTGTGAGGCTTCCAACTCTTGGATTTCTGCTTCGGATTGGCTTTCTTCTTGTGGATCGGCTCCGCGGGACAGGAGTTTTGAAGGTGCCCTGCGTTGTGACAGTTTCAGCAGCGAAAGGCTGTGTTCTCGTAATCCAGGGCTTGAGTCCAATGAAAATGTCCAATTTTGAGGTTGATCTGGTCAGGGAGACCTTTACTCATGTCTATTTCTGCACAAATTCTAGCAAATGTATAGATGCCCTTTTCCCCTCTTGAGATGTCTGTGTCTAGGTATCTGCCTAAAGCATTACCAATCCCTTGGAAAACAGCAAAATGCCATAGATGCACCAGGAGGTTAGGGAGTCTGACCCAGATGGGGAGCTTGGTGATGACTGCCGTAGCTGGATCAAAATCTGGGAACCAGGGGGTGAGAAATAAGCCAGCTGAGCCCCAGAACCATGGACCTGCAGTTAAAGCTTTATGATAGTCTTCATCGAAGGCAAACACTACAATGAAGAAGCCCTTTGAGCACAACAGAACCTTGCAATTGTTGGTCCAGTTGGAGTGGATCCATTGGTAGAGGTCTGCTGTACGAGGCCACAACCCATTGAATCTACAAATAATGGCATGCTCAACAAACTTTTCAATATGGTCATCCAGTGATGGATGCTTTATTTCAATGGAGGGGGTTTTGTCCAGTTTGTCCACCAAAAAAGGTTTGGGAGCCTGAACAGGTGGAGCATTCTTTTCAGGCTTCTGAGCATGGACTGCGTCTTTGTAAGAGAAAGCCTTAGCTGAGGATGAAGCTCCAGCAACTCCTCCTCTTAAACGAAGGGTTAAAATTATGGTGGCATCTCTTTTAATGCTGTAAGAAGAAAGGGGGAAAAGATCCTCAAGTTGTTTACCTGCATGGATAAGCCGTTGAGCCGCAGAGGGAATCCCTAGTTTGATTTGCAGCACATGCTTGAGATCCTGCACTAGATCCGTATAATTCACCCATTGCAGCAATGTTTTCCCAGTAGTTAGCTTGATTTGTATCTGGAACGGAGGAGAGAAGTCCGAGTTCCTCTGTCCCCTGCAGATCTGAGCGGTGAGGGGGCTTGTTTTTGAAATTTTGTCAAGGAAGTCCTCCCAAAATAGCTTCCAAATGCTCATTTGAGGCGGATCCAGGAAGCTAAGGGGGATCTGAAAGAGTAATGCATGAGATCTGTGATTCTTGTGGGGCGGAGGAGGTATCAGCGGCGACGAACTGCTTATCCACGAAAGTGATTTCTTCCCCACAGCCCCCGCCATAGGAGAAGTAAAAAAAAATTCTGCTGGAACAGTCTTAGCCAGAACGTCAGCCTTCTTAAGGTGGCTGCAGAGACGCAAGGAGAAATCAGGGGGCGGAAGATTGTCCGCCTGAAAGCCTACCTCGAGGCGAAAAAAAGTGGGGAGGTCCGTTGCTTTCGAATGAAGAAGCGTCCGATCAATGGAAGATCGTATTGTTGTCCATCTGAGGCTTAGGATCGCGGCTTCATCTGCTGCAGGAACCCTCGCAGACCAGAGGTTGGCCAAGGAGAGGGAGATGGCAGAGCAGGCGCTAGGGTTCGATTTCGCCATTCTCAGACCCAACAAGTAGTTCCTTATTATTATTATTGATAAAAGGTAGTGGGCTTAGCCCGGTTTAGACTAACTACTCGCACGACGAGCTACGACCTTGCTCGGGATCGAACACAAGACCGGTCCGTCATGATGAGGCCGACTTTACCACTACGCCGCCTCCACGACCTTGCAAATGTGTCTTTTTTGAGTAGATTGTTTGATTGTATTACATTTTACATTAACATTTTTTTCACTCAAATTGGGCTATAGTTAGATCATGTAACATATTACATCTTTTTTCATTTATGCCCTTCTTCCATATGCATGACTTACGACGTTTCCTTTGCAACATCTCGTGCAAATGCTAGTTTTATTAAATTATAAAACACTCTCAATACAACTCTTAAAATAATAATAATAATAATAATAATAAAATTTTCATGGTTCTTAATCGATTAAAACAAATTATCAACTTTCAATTCCCTGTGTTTCAATTTTGCATCCTAAATTTTGGTACATATACAAATTAAAAAAAACCATATGCACAATTAATAGACTCAACTACTCGTAACTTAATTTCCCTCTTCGCAAAGGTGCATGTGCTCTGACTTTGTACCCCACTGAGAACAATACATAGATGGTATGGACCACTAGAGAAATGGTATGATTACGACCCATTACAATATATTATATATATTATTAAATGTCCGGAAGGTATTAAGGTCGAATTTAAAATGTATATAAGTTGGTATTTTTTATTTCATGATCAATCTTTTCTAGTGATATCATGGCAAACAACACAAGTAGTTAAAACTTTGGAGCTAAAAATACTTTTATTTTTCATTAAGTTATTTGGTGGTGCCTTTCATTAATCAGAAAAATATTACATTGATTTACACATTATCTGCAAGTGGTTTTCCCAGTGGAGAACCAGGTCTATTAACCTTATTTTTTTAAAGTTATTTGGTGTTGATTTTCATTAATCAGAAAAATATTACATTGATCCACACATTATGTGCGAGTGGTTTGCGGAGTGGAGAACGAGTGCTATTAACTATGTGTTCATTAAGTATCCAGTCCAAAATTTAAATATCAACAAAATTTTCAAAGTCACAAAATAAAAACATCAACATCTGTCCAATAGTCTAGAACCACATTACATGCTATATCATCAAACATGCAAATGAAAACTAAGAGTTGGAAAAATTCACCACATGGAAGATACCAATAGTAAATTATTAATTTTATCTTTTAATTTAATTTTATTTGACCAAATCAATATCTTTATATCTGTCTTACAACATCTTTTCTTGTATGCTAAGAAGTCTTTCAGTGAAAATTACATAAGAGAAAAAAAATTGTCAATGCTTTTTGAACCATCAAATGTAACTCATCTAGGACAAAATGAAACCGGATGTAGAGAGATGTTTTCTAGCTATTATAATATAATAGCTAGTTTTGACTAAGAATTATTATTAGTGATAAACAATTTTTTTAATTAACAGTTGACAAATAGTTATAAATAATGAATTAAATTAATGTTATTATTATAATTATTAATATTTTAATAATAATAAAAGTCCATATAAAAATAACTAAAATGAAATAATAATATGGTTAAACTAATAAGTGAATAAAATAAATAACATTAAGAAAAAAGACAAATTTAAAAATAAAATAAAATAAATAGAAATCATGAATTAAATTAGTTTTATTATTATTAATATTAATATTTAAATAAAAAAAGTCATAGAAATAACTAAAATTGAATAATATGGTCAAATTTAATTGTTTTAAACCATAAAACTAAATAATAATAATAAAATGTATTAAAAAAACTAAACTAAACTAAAAAAGCAAAGATCCAACCCCTATTAAAAGGTATTGGATCCCTGCCTTGTCTTCCTTAGTTTAGTTTAGTTTTTTTAATATATTTTATTTATTATTATTATTATTTTATTTATTAGTTTTACGTGAAACATAAATGGTAATGATAAATATTAAGTGAAATATAAATGAAGGAATATATATATATATCCACTTTAAAAAACACTAACAATTTTCAAAAACAAAGATAATAAACAAAATCATTAGAAAAAACAATGATAATCCTATGAAAAGGAACTTGCCTTGATGTGATCATTATGAATTATACCTATAATGAAACTTATATGGGGAAAAAACAATTACAATGATGGAATGAGATTAATCTTAATCAATATTTTGTTTTAAATCAATACAAACATTTATTTTATTGTAATAGTTAATATTAGTGACTCTTTTTATTTTATTCTAATAGTTAATATCAGCGAATCTTTTAAGTAAGATGTGCAAGTAAATCAAGGGTGACCACCAAGTGAAATGAGGGTATTGAAGTATGTGCAAGGAAATCAAGAGTGATCACTAAATGAAACGAAGGTATTCAAGGTATTTAAACGAAGGTAATGAATTATTAATTAATCAATAATAAGAAATATTATGAGAAATGACACAAAGCTTTTACATTCCTTAATGAGGTTCATAAATTTTGAACCTGCTTTTACATTCCTTAATGAGGTTCATAAATTTTGAACCTTAGATCATATGATGAAATGAAATGGATCCTTTCTTGATAGAAAAAGAATCTTATACGGAATTCTCTAAACTGGTTTGCTGCTACTATAATGTGAAATGGCTACAAATAATAATCTGCTCAAGTTGGGCTTGAACAAATTGAGTCATCATCTTTTTATGTGGGTTGAAATAGATGAGCCAACAAACAGTTGAACCAACATCATTTTATGTATCTAATTGGAAGCACTTGTCAAAATATACATCTTACATGCATGTGGCTTGACTGATGATGTTAAGTTGCCCTTATATGTTCTCACCAGAGACTTGTGCTGCAAATTACCAATAATGCTATTAGTAATGTTGAAAGTCTTTCTGCAGAGCTTATCCTAATATCAACTCTAGTCACATATACACTCCAAGAAATGAATACATTCCTGCAGAACAAGGATACACTTCAGAATTAGAATGCATTTAATGCAAAAGTTCAAACCTTCTAGTATATTTATTCTAGCCTGTAAAATATACCTTCCACAAATTTCTAATTTGGACTTCATGGGAAGATTTGAGGCCAATATCTTCCCATTTGGCTGTAATTAAAGCTCTTGACTCTCTTCTATTAAATAGGATTACCACCCATACCTGTAAGAAAACAGGCATTAAGAGACAGATACACATTACGTTACAAAACAATCGAGATACAGTAACATAAATAGATGGTCGGGAAAGGAAAGATATTAAATTATAGGGAACCATCGCTCATATTTGCCATGAATACCTCCAGATTGTCATTGCTGTAGACTTTCTTGCCGTGTACTCCCAATGGATCTGCACATGATAACGATAACACAAAAGCATGAGGTGTCATCCTAGTAAAAATGATGAGTGTTAACCACTTGGACTACACCTTGAAAGAAGCATATATATTATAATTGTAGTTAATGGTTGATCACAAATACCAAAAGTTCTCTCACCTTGATTGACTGCAATCACCTCTGCATTGCTGAGGATCTCCACAATCCCAAAACTCATAGATCTCACATCACACCCTATCAACAATGGTGCTTGCATATAGCTATGCATGATTCAATGGTAAAAAAGGGTTTAATTTAACTTGGTACAATAGAGTAGAATATTTAAGGGCAAGGCCGATATCATCATCATCATCATATCAGCAACAACAAAGAACAAGATATGATAAGTACCTTCATCAACGCCCAGAGGCTGAAATGTGACCGGTATTCTTCTCTGCTTAATTTGCCATTTCCTACCTCCAACATGTCAGGATCTGATCCACAGAATGCCCAATGAATCACTTGGAATAACATTGATCAAAAAGTGAAATGATAAATAGTAACCAGTTTTATATCTGGCATAGAAATTGGAATGGATCCCTACCATTCCATCCACCTGGTCCTACATAATGTGCCCATCTGTCATTCAGATCCACTCGAGAAGCTATGCTACACTAGATGAACCATTCAGTTGGCCCCAGGCCAAAAACAATCAGTCCAACATACAATGTTCTCTGACCTTTACAAGTATAGCAATCCATGAAGTGGGTGTGACAATAGAGCCTATGATCACCTAATCCAACTGTTGTTAATGTCTTGTGTCGTCCTCCAGCTATTTCCAACTTTGGCTCCCCAGGTAGTAGGATGATCTCTTCCCTTGGAAAAAGAACAGTTTGCATCTGAAGATATCAAAATTATGACATCAGTGATTGAGAAATATAGAACTTATTACTGATTTCATAAAGATATATTGAAATCAAAACCTACCATTCACACAATGAATAAAATATTGGATGTCCTGTTCTCAGAAGTGCATCCCTCATTCTTGGCTACCTAGAATTTAACACACAGATTCAATTTCCCAATTCCTGGATCCCCAAATATACCGCATTCTCTTTCCTGTTGCAGTCAGTAGTTAAATTCTAGTAATGATATTAATCAGGAAAAGTTACAGTTTTACAAAGCCCTAAAAGTAATCCGGCAGCTTCTCAGAGAACAAGAACCACAATCCACTTAAGCAATAGAGATGGACTATCAGGAAACAATCAACAAATTTGAAGTTTGTTAACATAAAGGATTGAATGCATTCTTTACTTCCAATCCATGAACACCCACCCTTTCAAAGGGGATGATAACTGCAGAGACAAAGAATTACATAGCAAGCAGTAAAGAATTGAGAAGAGAATGGTAGATATCCTGGAAATTTGGGCACTGTCCAGGCTCGAAAGGAACAGTTAATGGTCCATCAAATATAAGAGAGTTGGATTGAAGATTAGAAACAAAAACTTACCGCAGTTCTAGTTTGCTGCGATCAGTATTACAGTTATCATATTTTAGATAATCAACACCCTGTCATGAGGTGTAGGAGAATTAGTCTGTAAAATAATTTAAAAAAATCAAATTTACAATGTAAACCACTATGGAACTGTAGGAAGAGGCAAATGTACCAATTCAACAAATGTATCTGCATCTATTTTCTCGTATCCCAATGAGCCTGGCTGTTTCCCTGAACAGGTACGGAACCTGCAAAGTACATAAAACCTTAGAAAAATCCACATTAACAATAATGCGAGAATAGTAGAGAGATTTCATTTGAAATTTTGAGAATAGTGCGAGAATTCCAGAGAATTTCCTACAATTCATACCCGACATCTGAATATATCCTCAGTTTGAGCCCTTTGTTGTGCACATAATCAACAAGGGCCTTGATCCCAGATGAGAATGTTGAATTTTTTGGTCGCCTCGCCGCCTTGAACCAAAATATTCTTCCTGCTTGAGAATGCATCATTCATCAAATGAACAGTGTCAGCAATATAAGGTTCTATTCGCTTAGAATATCTCTTGTGATGCTCCACTTCAGTCTGTAACATGCTTTTATTATACTCAAAGCCTTTAAAATGGGATGGGGCATCATGCAAAAGAATATCCAACTTCTCAGGAAATGTATCCCTGTGCCTCAAATCACTTACCTGAATACCATTCCGGATTGCCTTGCTTGCATAGCAAGGACCAATCCCTCTTTTTTTCGTTCCAATTAACGACCCTGCAAGTTCTGCTTCTCTCATTCCCAATAACGCATAGGGCTTTCTCATTCACTATTCCAAAAGGGACAAGGTGGAGCAAATTTCTTTCCCTCGCTATTGTATATGGTGTCACCTGCATTTGCCCCTCCCTGTGATAAATATGTAGTATAATCGATAAATATACTTACTAGTTAAGATGGATTTAATGACAATGAAAAAAAATGGAAGATGGGTGAGTACCTGACAATGGGCCACAATATCATAGCACAATGCAAGTTCAGCACAAACCCTGAACGCAACCCCTGCTGCCTCTTCTTCTTATCCTGCGAAAATCCGTGCAAATTCAGAACACAGAGATCGCTAATCAACGCAGATGCCATTTATTCCCACAGACCGCGGATTGAGCAGCCTTCAAAACCCCAAATCCCTGGAAGAATCTATGATCCAGTTCAGGCAGATAGTTTTTTTTTTTTTTTTTTTTTTTTATCTCGGAGGGTAATCCATAATGGAACTTCGGTAAAGGGGCTGAAACTGAAAGATTTGAACAAAAGGAAACAACTAAATATTCAGAAGCCATGGAGGATAAAATTTTCCCCAAAGATTCGATGGAGCCGGTTTCAGAGGTTTGTCAGGCAGCAGGGGAAGCAAGAGCAGAGAAGGGTACACGCAAATCTTGCAACTGTTTCAAATATGGTGAACAGTTGCAACCATTCAACTACCTTCCCTTCCCTTGATCCAACGATTAACAATATTGTAATCCTGTAACACATAATCTGACGGCACACAAGTATGACAGGTAGATTTTAGGAAAGTTAATTTCAGAGGGAAACGCCTTACGGTGTAATTAAATCAAGCTAATTAAATAACTAAATTAAGAATTCATCATTTTATTTTATTAAGCAATCCTAATAAATCCCTAGTGCTAATTATTAATTATTAATTATTTCTTAGTATTTGTTTAATATTAATTTTAATAACATTAATTATTAGCATTAATTCATTTCAATAAAATTAGTATCAATCCAAAACCCTAATAAAGCTATTATACTAAGTTTATTAAATATAAACTAAATATTAATTAAATAATAAATATATTAGATATTAATACAATATACTAAGATTAATAATATTTAATACTAATTATTATTTACAATTATTATTATTATTATTATTATTATTATTATTAATATTTACAATTAATATTGATAGTAATTTATTATAATCATAGGAATCATAGGAACGGAAGGCGCGATGACGACTGCAGTGCGAGGTGGATACGGTTAGGGTTTCTTTTTTGCGAACCCATGTTTGCAGTTTATTGCACCTGCTCCCTGCTCCTCTCCCGATTCCCTCGCCTCTACTTTCGCTGTCGTTCCACGACCATCATCCTACATCCAACGCTCGACAGAGCACCGTCTCAGCATCGCTCTGGCCCTACCGTTTGATACCCTCTCTGTCGTTCAACTCTTACCGATTCCCGTAACCTACCCTGGTTTACCTGTGTTTCGAGGTGCCTGCCGTTTCGAGGGACTCGCTAGCTGGCACCATGGAGGACATCGATGCTGTCGATTATACCGAAGATTCATTGGAAGGCGTCTCCATCTGGTGCACACCCTATTCTACCTCACAAGGTATGTCTCTCCCAGATCCTCCGGTCAATTTGGTGGCTTACTCTTCTGGTGATTCCCCACGACTCCTTCCCGTTATTCTCCCAGATATTTCCCCCTCCTAGCCGGCTCTGTCTACTCCTCCTCTCTCACCGGCCACCCTGGGTTTTGTCACTGGTTGTCTTAACCCTAACCCTAGTTCCTCTCAGTCCACAACGCATCACTGACCCTCCTCCGCCGCTCCGTCTATTGCTCCCGCTCCATTCCCCCCCTTGGCTGCCGGCTCTCATTCGGGTTGTTTCACTGATATTCCTCCTCTCTCCGGTCCTCTCCCTGGCCCCTTTCCCTCTCCTATTGCTTCTGGCTCTAACCCTCGCAGTGGGCCGGGCTTCGTCCCTGTATCGATTCCCCCCCTCTCACATCCGCCGACAGCTGGCCCGGGTAAAAGGTACCGTTGCTTCAGATCCAGGGAGGAAGACACTTTCCTCCAACTTGAGGAGGACATCCAGTGGGGAGACATCATGGAATTCATGGATAGGGTTCTTATGGGTCGTATAAGAGGCATAACTTACTCTGCTGCTCGGTTGAAAGCCTGGGCTACAGAAGTTTGGGGACAACACTTGGTCGATATCCCCTTCGTGCAAACATTTGTGAGGGGTTGTTTTGCACTATGTTTTGCTCGTGCCGATCACACAAACTGGGTTCTCTCCTCTTTTTGGGACTTTGAGCATGCTCCGATACTTCTTAAGCGCTGGACCCCCATGTTCGATCTGGCCACAGAACAGATCGGTATAGGCCGTGTGTGGATTAGACTTCCCGGCCTCCCCCCTGCAATTTTGGTCCGAAGATATATTCCGCAGAATTGGAAATGCTATCGGTGTCTACATGGATTATGACAAATCATATCTTCACACAGGTATGATGGCATATGCATGGCTACTCATCAATTTGGACACCAGGGGAGGGCTCCTAGAACACATCACTATCTAGTGGAGGGAATTTACCAGGAAGTAGAACATTGACTACGAAGGGATCCCTTACAGATGTCGTCGTTTCCATAAGGTTGGTCACCTTTTTCGAGATTGCCCACTTCTCAGGAAAGCGCTAGCATAAGCACAGGCAAGCACACAGGTAGCTGCACAGGATCATCCCTCCCCTCCACCCGCCCAACCACAATCTGAGGTACCTGCGGAGACTCCTGAACAGGCTGATGATTCTCCACACATTCCAGCAGGATCACAGGCGGAGGATCCCACCCATTCATCAGCTGCCCCAATACAGAAGACTCCAAACTAGCAGGCAATGATACACCGGGTTTGTCTGTTGTCTCCTCACCTTTCATTTTATCATCCATGCATGTTTTGGCTTCCTCTGTCTCTTTGCATCGGGTTGTATCCTCCCCTCCTCACACTTCTGCTCCTTCTGTGCCCTCCTCCCGTTTCCCCATCCCTCCCTCCACTCTAAATTGTCCCATCCCCTCCCCCTCTTCCTGCATCTTTCCGTGTCTGCCATGTATCCCCCTGCAACTATCCAATCTGCTTCCAGCCCCTGCCTCCCTGGCTCCTCCCCAATACTCTCTCCACCCCCGGTGTAGAGGATATATTTCCGACGTCATTGGACTGGATCTCGACCCTTCGCCCTCTCCACAGAAGCTAGCGCGAGGGCGACCTTCCCGTATATCCAAAGCTAGACATGTTGCTGATGCTGAAGTCGCCCTTGGATGATAACAGACCATTTTCAAGGCCCTTAGAGCATTGAAAGGCCCTGCCTCTCATCCGACATGAATATTCTGTCTTTCAATTGTAAGGGGTTCGCTAGTACACCCAAAAAACTAGCTCTTCGGATACTTCTCTCCCTCTCTCATTTGGACATTATCTTTCTGCAAGAAACGCTCTGTCCTGCGAACACCCTTATCCCTACATTAGAGGCCTCATTACCCAACTAGACCTTCCATGCTATTGACGCTTCTGGGAGATCAGGTGGTTTGGAGATTGGCATCAACAACAGAGCGTTGAGAATCAACAACAGCTGGGGCGGTAGAGGTTTCATTGGCATCGATGCCTATGTCCTATCTATGGAAACAGATCTCAGGCTCATCAATGTATATGGCCCTTTCTCTGACAGGGCCACCTTCTGGTAATCACTGCTGACCTCTGCTCTCTTTCAATAGGATAACATTATCCTGGGAGGGGATATGAATTTCACCATGGGATTTTGTGAATCTTGGGGGCATGCGGCTAGGATTGACCCCTTCTCAGACACTGTTGCTACCCTCCTGGATCAACACCACTAGATTGACACTCCCATGGCAAGATTACAACACACATGGTCAAATAATAGATGTGGCGAATAGAGTCTTGCCAGGAGACTCGATAGATTTCTTATTAAAGAACCCTCCATAACAGGATAGCTCGTATCAGGCAATGGGTGGGATCTAGAGGCATCTCTGTCATACACCAATTTATATGGAATTCTCAGATATACAAAACAAAATTAAGAGCCCCTTCAAGTTCAACTCCTCCTGTTTAAAAGATCCCTCATACACTCAGATGGTCACCGATTACTGCCAGAGTCACCCCATCAACGAGGGGGATCATTTCACTGAGGGTCTCATTAGAAAACTATCGGAGCTTAAAAGGATCTCTAAGGTTTGGGCACATCAAAAGAGACTCCGTGATGATCAATCCTTGAAGGAGGCTAAAGATATCATTGCTTCACATCAAGAGGAGGATGGGGGCATATTTCCCTCACAGGAAAGAAAACACCTATACATGTCCCTTATAGAAAAGCGATCACAGATCCTAAAAGACAGAGAGGAAAGTTGGAGGCTGCGCAGCCGAGCCACTTGGCTCGCTGAAGGGGATGCAAACACTCGTTTCTACCACATATTCGCCAATGGGAGAAAGGCTATTAACACTATTTGGGAACTTAGGGATGAACAGGATCATATGGTCTCTTCTCAGAGAAGACTATCTAAGCTAGCAACTGATCACTTCAGGAATATCTACAAAGCCCCCCGAGAGACAAACATACTTGATATTATGAGAGTGGCTGAACATTTCCCTAGATTCGTCGATTCGGAGGAACACGATGACCTCACTAAGGAGGTGTCTATGGCTGAGCTGGAAGCAACCATCAAATGGTTCAAGAAGGACAAAAGTCCTGGTCCCGATGGGTGGACCATCGAATTCTACATTACCTTCTTTGACATATTGGTAGACAATCTATTGAAAATCATTGGGCTTTGTAGACAATATGGCAGGACCTCCTCAGCCATGAAATCCACTTTCATTGCTCTCATCCCCAAAGTGGACCACCCTGCTACTTTCAATGATTTCAGGCCCATCTCTCTCTGCAACTATCTCTACAAGATCATTGCAAATATTATTGCCAATCGTCTGAAGCCAATTTTATCTCGCCACATCTCCTCTGAGCAATTTCCTTTCCTTGACCATCGACAGATTCATGAGGCCATAGCCACAGCGCAGGAACTCCTTCACACCCTTCATATCAAAAAACAAAAAGGCATGATCCTCAAAGTTGACCTCACAAAAGCCTTTGATAGAATAAACTGGTTATACATTAGGTTACTCTTGACTCACCTTGGCTTTCCTTTTGCTTTCATTAAGTGGGTCATGGGATGCATTACTGAGGTTGCCTACAATGTTCTTCTAAACAGGGAGGCCACTCCTTTCTTCACATCGGAAAGAGGGCTCAGATAGGGCTGCCCCCTCTCTCCTCTCCTCTTCCTGCTGGTTATGGAAGGAATGAGCAGACTTATCATAACAACTAAAGACAAGCATCTACTCTCTAGAATATGCATATCTAAGCATTTGGTCCTTACACACTTACTGTTTGTGGATGACATACTCATATTCCTCAACAGAGGGCTGGGTGATATTACTGCATTGCATAATATCTTTCTACTATTTCAACGAGCCACTGGGATGATGATAAACAACAGTAAATCTACTATTACGACTGTTGGATGCTCACGCCAGGAGTCTACATATGCATCCCAAAGGTTCCCCTTTACCTCATCCATGCTCACTGATGGCATCAAGTATTTGGGGTATCGGCTGAAACCTCTTGGCTACAAAAGCACAGATTGGACTTGGCTCCTTGCCAAGGTGGAGAAAAGACTCCATATATGGTATCAGAAATATCTTTTAAGAGTCGGTCGCCTTATTCTCATTAACTCTGTCATCGAAGCCACGCCTGTTTATTAGATGACACTGGCTTGGATTCCTCGAGGAATCTTAAACAGATTACAGAGCATTTGCACCAGATTCTTATGGAATGGACATCAACCTGGGAGAGTTTTTGCTTGGGTAAAATGGGACACTATCGCCAGACCTAAAAGATGGGGTGGATGGGGTATCAAGAGACTAGACCTGTTTGCCAAAGCCCTGGCTGCTAAACTTGGCTGGCAACTACTGACCACTGATAGCCTCTGGTCACGAGTAGCGCAAGAAAAATATATCAGACACTCCCATCTCATGGATTGGTTCCGACATCAACACAATCTGAGTCTCCATATCTCTAATATATGGAAGGTTGTTATACTCTCCCTTCCGCTCCTTAGGGAAGGCATAACCTGGCGAATTAAGAGTGGGCAGGATGTAAGGATTGGTATTGACCCCTGGGTAGGATGTGGCAACCTACACAGACTCCCGGATGGAATTATTAGACACATACACAATAGGGGTATATCCCATATTATCCACATAGGTGACAATGCAAACTCTATTTTTCTCCAACAGGCCTGGCACTCGTCGACACATCTGGGCTTTCCGGATCAATGGCAGGCAGACTGGAACAACTATACTGAGGCCCTCACTCAAGCTAACATCAGATTAATAGATGGGCCTGATGAACTCATATGGGCCATTGCCAAAAATGGTCATTCTACTTCGAAGGAGGGATACCTGAAGTTAATGGAACCATATAAGCCACCATACATCCGTCCACACTGGAATAAGATTTGGAAGCTCCAGGCCACACCTCGGTGTCGATTACTTATGTGGAACATCATATTTGACAAAATCCCCACTCGTAAAAACCTATTGAAAAGACTCTTTTACGGCCCATTCAGATGTCACCTCTGTTGTAGTGAAGAGGAGAGCACCGATCATCTCTTCATCCACTTCTCTGTCACTAGATCCCTCTGGCGCAGTATATCTCTGCACATTCCCGACCTCAAGGATGGGAATGGGATGAGCATCATGGAAGATTGGAGCAATTGGACCAGAGACCACTCTGGCAAACTCATAAACTTACCCCTGCTTGTCTGCTGGGCTGTTTGGATAGCCCGAAACCACTCCATCTTCAATAACAAACACCCTAACTGGCCTACCATCTTGAACCATACTATGGCTGACTACAATATCCTCCCTGAGCCTGATAGAATTATACCTTCCCGCTCTATGACTCCTCTTACCATCGATAAGTCCAAGCCATGGGCCCTCTTTGATGGATCTGCACAAGACACAGGATGCGGTGGGGGTGCTGTCTTATTTTTGAACGAATCTCACTACTTTAGGATCTAGATTAAACTTCCTAATGGCACCAATAATTTCTCTGAGCTCAGCACAGCCAAACATATCATTTATTTTGCCATCCAAAAACACTGCAGACACCTTCAGTTATTTGGTGATTTTCAGATTGTTTGCAATTGGATCAACTCTACATCACATTGTTATACTTACTCTTTGAGAAATATCCTTGACGAGGCCAAACAATTGATCACTTCTTTTGAAACTTTTGAATGTCGTCACATCTACAGGGAACAGAACACGGAAGCAGACCAACTGTCAAAAGAAGCAGCGCACAGCCGCCTAGAGAAATGGCTGATACAGGAAAGGATTGATGCAACTTTCCATCAATATTATCACAGGCCTTACATAGATCTTAACAGGAATGGGTCATTGACCCATCCATAAAATACAATTTTGTAATATGGCATCCTTTTTTATATACTCTTTGTACAGTTCATGGCATCTATATATAGTGCTCTCTGCGTAGAGCAAGTTTTGGTATTTAATTTTTGTATCTAAAATAGTTAAGACTCCCTGCGAGGAGATCCAGAACACTCAGGTTATTTTTGATGGACTTTGACTGGCCAGCGGCCACATATGAATATGCGATCTGCATCTACAAAATGTAATTTCTCCCTTATAATAGAAATTACGACTTTTTCCTTATGGGCAAAAAAAAAATTATAGGAATCATATTAATAAAATAGGTTTATAACAATCTATAATACTTCATATTAAATAATTTTTAATTATTATTAATGCTTATTATTAGTATTTATTATATTGATAAAAAAGTATTATTCTTATCATTAATAAATATTATTAATACTAATTAATTTATATTTATAATATTATAATTAATAATATTATTATTATTAATATTTACATCTAGATCAGGAAAATAAAATTAATAAAATATATTTATAATATATTTAATTTATAACAATCTAAAAACAATTTATATTAACAATTTATTTTATTAATAATAACAAAAATTATTATTTTATTAATAATAAATAATTATATAATTATTAATAGGTATAACAATTTATATTATATAAAAAAAGTTATGAATATTAATACTATGAATTTTAATATTATGAATAATAATTATTAAAAAAAAAGAAAAATTAGTTAATTAAAATAAATAAAAAGAAAATTGGCCGACCTCTCATAAAATATGACAGCTGACCTTCTTCTTAATTTTTCTTTCTCTTTACTATTTATCTCCCATAACCTGCTCTTCTTCTATCAAGCATTCATTTGGTCCTGATGATGGATCCCGGTTGGGATTTGAAGCGTTAGCAAAAAATGGTTCTTACTGTGGATTCTCTGGTAACTAAGTCAGAAAAAACTAGCCATAGAGGTCTAAAATATGGAATATTCACATTTCCCAAAGACCATGTCTAAGGGATCTTTTAGTAGGTACCCAAAGCATGTCTCGAATGGTGAGCTCTATCTAGATAAATGTATGTCCCTATCATATGAAAGATTCACATAAGGAAGTTTCCCATCCAACAACTTGTGATTTTGTCCATGATAGCCTTGAAGAAAGTGAACCACTATGTGGTTAACAAACTCTATTTTTTTTCGGTCTCTGGATGGAATGTCATACTCCTCCTTAGTTTGCTTTCCATCATTTTCAACAAACTTAACCAAAACTCTCAAAGGAATCAAGAGTTCGAATAAGATACAATGGATGTGGGAAACCCAAAATGGACCCACTCATACTAAACGAAGAATTGAGTAGTATATTCAGTAGTAATATGCTTCTTACATGCAATTAGTATACACATCTTACTAAATATATATACCATGACATAAAAATATTCATTTCATTTCCTAGACAAAGTAAAACCCCCAACAAAGTCTATAGACATACTTTTGCAAGGTCAAAAACAAATAAGGGATGGCTTGCATAGCACAAATTTTCAATTAGTTGGCTTACGGAAAAACACATCACACATTCCTTTACATGTTTTGATACAATTTCTTTCATCTTAGTCCAATAGAAAAACCATTGTAAATGATAGATAGTCTTTCCTACACCAAAATTGACACAATAAAGAGAAGTATTGGCTTCTTTGATTACATGGACTCTTTCATTGGTGGGAATCAAAAGTTTTCCAAGATGGTACAATTTTTTTCCCTTAAAATGGTAATTGTATACCTATGATCCATGGGTTATCTTCTCATCAATATCCTTGAAATCTCTATGGTAAATATTGCGAAGAAGAAATTGTCTTGCTCCACTTGAAGAACAACATCTAAAAGAAAAATATTTAGAGAGACTATAAAATTGTGGACCACTTTTGATGAAGAGTAGCCATTAGAGCCTGAAATTCGAGAATTTTCACAACGCTTATCATTAGATCATTTATGTGTTCAAGAGGCTCACTAGAAAATAGTGGAAGATTTGAATGGAATATAAAAAAAAGAGATGAAGAATGATCGAGATGAACAAGAAAATCAAGACCATTAAATCGATATTGATGTCTCGATCTAGAAAATTAACAAGATGTAGCATCACTCTCTTCTTCAACAATTCTTGATACCATCAATGTCAAAGCAATTGGGCTCTAAAATTGAGGTGCATGTCAAAGAATACATTTTGAGGCTACACCTTATCTTATATGTCATGTTGTTATGCACATGGCTCCATTGGAAGTGTTCCTATAATTGAAAATAACAGAATAAGAGGAAATTAAAAGAAAAAATAAAATATTAGGTGAAAACATCCTTTGAGGATCTTGAAATTGTCTCATTGATTGAAAACTTGCACCAGGTGGTCAATGGGTTGGAAAAAAGAGAAAAAAAGAGAAAAAGAAAAGATCCTAAGTGAAAACATCCTTTGAGGTGCCTAGGCACACCTACAAGTTGAAAACCTCATTATAGGAGTTAGTCGACCTAAAACAAAATGAAAAAATTAAAAGAAAAAAAGTTTTTCTCATTGTATTTCTCTCTAATGAATGCATGTGCTCTCCAACATTTGCAAGTAAGGAAAAAAGGTTATCACCAAAAGAAAACATTGATAAAAAATGTAGTCAAAGAAACTCAAATTTGGGATTTCTGTTCCTTTTTCTAGATTCTCCAAGAGGACAAAACCCACGTCAACCATCACTCTTATCGATTTCCAACATCCACCCATCATTCCCATGTCTTTCACATTCATTTTCCTCGCTTTCATAATAAGTTACAGGAAGGTTTTTTTTTTCTACATGACTGACAAAATAGACGGAGCATAAATTCTTTTGACCATATCTGCAAAACCACGAATAATTTCTCTAATATGTTTCATGGGGATATGTATAAGGATGATGGTAAGATGATTAAAGAAATTTGAAAATTCCAGTGCAACCTTTCTAAGCAATCAACCTTCATCAGCTACATCTGTTTTTAATTTTATCAAGATTGGTGCATCCATTGGCCAAGATTTTTATGGGGAGGTGCATCAAGATGATGGAAACATTCTCAAAAAAATTTAGGGGAATCGAGTCTACCATTTGATAGATATGGAGTCTACAGGAATGTTCTACAATTTCTCTAGGAGTGTCCACATTTGCTACAAGAGTGACCCTTTCTTAGAAAAATGGGTAAAAGATCATGTTTTCCCTTGGGAGACGTCAAGAAAGGTTTATCAAACCTCCTTCAACTCACATCCACTTCATTTAAGCAATTACTTCTCAAGGTTCCACCTTTGTCCACGAAAAAAACAAAAAAAAACAAAGAAAAGAGACTTTTCCTTCACCTCTTCTTCAAAAGCTTTCTCTACCTAATAACTAAATTTACCCCATATAATTTTCACATGATTAGGTTAGGAATTTTATGGGTTAGCTTGCTAACTAATCATTGAATTTTTGCTTTTTAGAGTAGTATGTTTCTGTTATTTTTTAGCACATGTTAACAAGGATACGTTTGAGTGATTCCACTTGGAATATAGTCCTATGACATACTAATTAATAAAAAAAAGTGTTTCCATCTCATTTTCATCTGATTTTGTTTGGCATTTGATAAGTTATCAGACTCTTATATGAATCATGTCACTCTTGTACCAATCGTATAGTACACATTTAGAAATTTGTTTTTTTTCTTTGCCTATATGCACTTCAAATTCTAGGTAGAAGTATATTTTTAACCTATGAAGACTATGAGTATACTTTGGTTGAGCTGAGGCTTGGTTAGGTTTGTTGACCTAAAGATGATTTGAGGTTGTCATTGATGTCAACCCAAGAAATAGCAGGGGCTACCCTAATATTGAAATGGAATTTTGATTTGAAAACTTACTCTCTTTTGAGTTAAGGATATTCTATATAGATTCTACTGATCGATATCTTTCCATTGATATATGGCAAGCCAAGTAATTCTTCACAGTTTGAGGGATATTCATGTTTGACATTAGTAACCCCAGTTAGTAGGGTAAAACCCAATGCAGTTGTGGCATGGAACTCATAATTGGCTTTCGTCATTGAATAGTCAATAGTTAAAAAAAATAATTTAAACTCCTAAAATCCCTCCAACATTCTCTGTAGAAGCTCCTCTCAACTCTATAAAAAGAAATCTCATATATCCTCCAAATCTAGTGATTGTACAATTTTCACTATAACTTCATTTTTACAAAGTCTTAGATTTTGAAATGAAAACCCATTTGATTCAAAATCCTGATGAAGGTTGTGACTGAATTGCAGATATTTTTTCTCTATATTTTTAGAGATATGATATATGGAAGTTAGGATTTTTGCAAGATGCCAGATTTCATCTCAAAGAAGCGACCTTGGGGAAATCGTCACAACTCTCTATAATAGAAGAGGATTGGAATTATATAAAAAGTTGTAAATAATGCATGGACTATAGTTTTCTATGTATCAATTTCAGAGCCAAAGGAGGAACCAGTGACATGTGGTATGTCGTACAAGTTCACTCTAGTGAATTAGTCCATAATTAGGTCATTGTGAGAGATTGGGCATAACTTTGTCTTGAAGAGTCCAAATTGGGTCAATCCTATGACATTGGCAAGAGGACTCGAAGGGTTTTGACAAAGCGGAATATCACATGTTGGGGATTTGAAATCACAGAGATCCATCAGATTAAATATCGGGCTCCTAGAAGGCAAGAAAAACTAGATCAAGTTTTGCAAGGGGTGCAAAGGACCAGACTTTCTAGGGAAGCAATGAGCAAGGTGTAGAAAAATGATCCAACAAAGGTAAGCTATAGGTAAGTGTCTTATGTATATGCATTTTCATCTCTTAATTTCATTAGTTTCTTTATATTCTAATTTGTTGTTTTTATTTAGCACTGACATATGTTCTGTAGGATGAGGTAAGTTTTATTATTATCATGTCATGGGCATTCCTTCGAAGACTTTTTGCAGGTATTATATATTCATTAAGAGAAGACTCAATGCATAATCTAATGTTCTAAAAAGTGAGAAAGGGTAGGATGACAAGAGAAACAATCAAGGTGTAGAACAATAGCAAGAAGTTCACCACATGAAGTCTTCAAGTGGGAAGCATTGCATACAATCATTGTAAAAGTATCATTGTACAAATTCATTGTAAAAGAATCATTCTGAAATTTGTGCAAGAGTTTATCTGCCAAGAGTTGAAGAGGCAGTGTCAAGAGGTCTGGGATCATCATTTGGTGGTTGTGTCATATTTGGATTTATGGTCTAGTGTGTCTTCTTCTACTACATCATTCTATATCATTGTAAAGTGGACCATTTTCCCTGGTACAGGAGTCCATTCTTCTTTTATTCTTCTATAGGGTGGTAGTTTGGTGCTAGGTTGGTGCATGAAGTCACCAACTGGTTCAATCCTGCCAAACATTTAGGGTGCTAGGGTGGTACTAGGGTGAGTTGTAGCTCATTGGGTGTTGGAGAATCTGTTCAGTTGACTACTAAATAATCTTGGGCATTCGAGCATCCATCTAGTGCAAGTTTGAGAAGAATGATTTTCTATATTCTAATAAGTTTGAGCTTTCTTTTCAATTGGAGTTGAAGATTAAATAATTATTAGAAAATCTTTCAATGGTTTTTTCCCTGGAGGGGATTTTCCACCTAAAATTTTTGTGCCTCCTATGTTCTTTTATTCTCAATTGTTACTGGATAAACATTAATGACAATTGAAGACTAATTAAGGCTTTCAAAATATTTAGAATTATTAATTGTTAAGGAATACTAATTCACCCCCTTTAGTATTTTCCATCAATTGATATCAGAGCTTGGTTCCTTCAATAACAGTTTAACAACTCGAAGGAGATCATGGATCATACCAAGAATGGTGGACCTCTATTAAATGGAAATAATTATGTACTCTAGAAAGGAAGAATGGAGGTCTATCTCTTGGTTCAAGGTTACGAAGTATGGGACACTGTTCAAAATGTATTTACATAAACCATGGATGAACAAGGTAAGAAGAATTTGGTAAATGATACAAAAGCAAAGAATAATATTATCAGTGGACTTATTGAATCTTCTTATCATGAGATATTTTGTTGTAAAACCACCAAAAATATATGGGACAAGCTTGAGAGTATATACGTAGGTGAATCAAATTTCAAAGAAGCAAAGCTTAAAATCTACAGAGAAAATTTTGAGAAACTCAAAATGAAAGAAGATGACAACATTACTGCATACTTGCAACACGTTGATGAAGTAACCAACACTCTGGAAGGATTGGAAGAGCTTGTTGATGAGAAGACTATTGTACGAAAGATTTTTAGAATGTTACCAGGAAGATTCAACCCAAAGGTATCGGTCTTAAAATATAGTGCAAATCTAGACAAACTCAGCAAAGAGGAATTATATGGAGTTCTCATAGCATATGAAATGAGACTTGGTGAAGAAGAGGGTACTTTGCATCTAGAAATTGTGTTCACTGCATCCAAGAAAACCAATAAGGAAAAACAACCTTCAAAGGAAAAGCCCTGCACCTCCACCTGCAAGTGTGAAGAAAAGGAATATGATGAAGAATGTTTTTCAGATGGAGAATATGCTTACTTTAAGAGAAAATTAAAAATTGGTAAGGGGAAATTCAAATGTAAAATTCCATTGATATGTTTTGGTTGTGGTGAGATTTGGGGTTTCACAACAAAATGTCCAAACATAAGTGATGCAAACTCAAAATGAAAGAAAGGCTTTAAGAAACTCAACAAGCAATGAAAGAAGAAAGTATTCAAAGGGAACTTTCTCTGTAAATAATATAACTCATTATCTTATGAAGACAATGACAATGAAGAAGAAGCCAATAAGAGAGTATTGTTTATGGCCAAGAAAAATAAACAACAAGTATCAAACAATGAAGAAGAAGGGTTGACCATAGAAGAATTTTCTAAGGAGGTAATCAAGCTTATAAAAGAGATAAAGGCTGAGAAGATCCATTCCAACACTCTTGAAGAACAATTTCAAGGTCTCAAAATTGATGTTGAAGAACAGAAATGTATTGAAGAGTCAAATCGAAAGAAATTGGGAGAAGGTAAACAAGAAAGGGAAGCATTAGAATTCATCATAGTCCCACTGCATAAGGATGTGAAGAAGGGAAAAAATGTCCAAAACTATGCCAACAATGCAAGGGCATTGGAAGAACTCATCAACAGTCAATCATCTTATGATGACAGAACTGGCCTCGATTACAAAGAAGAAGAAGTGGGACCTTGTACAACAAAATATAATGAAACTATGAGATCTAACAGTCATGTAGACTTCATTGGACAAGATTCATAAGAGCAAACTTGGAGGAAAATTCCCTAACAAAGATTTCCGTCCAGGTACCAACATAGTTTTCATGGCTATTGCTATTTATGTGGAAAATTTGGTCATAAAGCTGTAGAATATCACATGTACCCTAGGAACCAATACAATTCCATGAGATCTTTCAAATATGAGCCTCCCAGGGCTCAATGAAATATCAATAGATTTGAACATCTATGATGTAATATTGAATGTTACAAATGTCAAAACTTTGGACACATACCCAGAGACTGAAGACTTGAAAATCCTCGAGAAGAATCTTTGGAGCCACAGAACGAATGAACATGGAAGAAGAAGAACACTAATAATTGTGCTCTCGCTCTCAAGGCTCAAAACAACAAAGATGTGTGGTATGTTTATAGTGATTGCTCAATGCATATGACTGGAGATAGATAGAAATTTGTACTTGTGAAAGAGAAGAAGGATGGAACCGTGTCATTTGGAAATGATGGATATTCAAATGTTATAGGATCACGTACCATTTGTCTCGGAAGAAAAGATGCTCTAGCCAAGAATGTTCATTTGGTTGAAAACATGAATCACAATCTGCTCAGTGTTGGAAAAATCAGTAATCAAGGACACACAATGCTATTCAACTCCACAAAATGTGAAATCAGGAAAGCTAGATATGGTAAAATTGTGGCTACAACAAGTCTAGATCCAAAAGGCATAGATGATATGGATGAAGAAACTAAAGCATCTCTACTACCTAAAGAAGATGAAATATGGTTATTTTGCAAATGAATGGGTCCCAAAAACTGTTATGAAATGAGCTCAAGAAAAGATAGGAAAGATAGATCAACGCCTTAGAATTCAGCCTCTTTGAGGGGGAAACCTCATTTACATTACATAAATGAACAATTCTTCGATGATTCAAATGAAAAAACCTCCTTTCTATAATAGGAGTCTAAGGAGTCACAATATAAAACCAGCCGACCTAACAATAATAATATAAACCACAAAATAACAATAGAGGGATTCTATGGGGCACAGTAATAACAATATGGGGACAATAGGGCACAACAACATTAATAAGGGTATAACTACAATAGTAATGGGGTAATCACTAGTATTATAGGGACCCAACATGCCCCTCTCCTTCAAAAAAGTGATGTCCTCAATGCTTGAGTAGTTCTAGATACTCCTGTATAAAATTCTCATCCTCCCATGTGGAATATTCAGCAGATAAGTCCTTCCATTTGATAAGATACTCTGAAATTGATCGATTTCATAACTGTCGCATTGTTTCCATGACTGATTCTAGTTCCAATATTATTTTTCCTTCCTCATCAAGTTTTTGAAATATTGTTTGAACTAGGGGCTTGTCGCCTATAACCTTCTTTAAACATGAAACATGGAAAATTGGTTGCAATCTAGAAGCTGCAGGAAGCTCCAATTTGTATGCCATAGTACCAATATTTTGCAACACCTTGTATGGACGATAATACTTTGGTGATAATGTATTATCCTTCTTAGCTTGCTTGAGGGACATTTGCTTATATGGTTGTAGCCGTAGGAATACCCCATCACCTACATCAAAACTTCTTTCACTGCGATGTTGATCTTCCTGTTGTTTCATTCTATTCTGTGCCCACACGAGGTTATCCTTTAAGAGTTGGAGGACTTGTTGTTAATGTTCGATGTGATGTTCCACTGCCTGAACCATAGAATTTTCTCTTAAATATGATGTGATGGATGGTGGTTGATACCCATAAAGTGCCATAAATGGGGTCATTTTTGTTGTTGTATGGAAGGAAGTGTTATACCACCATTCCGCCAAAGGAAACCATTTAACCCTTTCTGTCTGTTTATCAAATACAAAGCAACGAAGATATCCTCCCAAACATTTGTTTACTATCTCAGTTTGCCATCAGATTGAGGATGATAAGATGAGCTATGAGCTAACTGAGTACCAAGACAGGAAAATAATTCTGTCCAAAAATTTCCAGTGAAAATGGGATCTCTGTCACTTACAATAATCGTTGGGTTTCCATGTAGCTTTTGAATTGTTTCCATAAATGCAATAGAAATTGTACTGACTTTAAATGGATGTGATAATGCACAAAAGTGTGCGTACTTGGTAAGTCTGTCAACTACCACCATGATGACACTCTTTCCCTCAGAATTGGGTAAACCTGTGATAAAATCCATTGAAACCTCCTCCCAACGTTAGCTTGGAATGGATAAAGGTTGTAATAGACCTGTTGTCTTAATTGTTTCAACTTTATTTTGTTGGCAAACCAAAATTTTAGCCACAAACTTTTGAATATCTAATTTAAGGCCCTCCCAAAAGAATTCCTTCTTAACCCTGTGGTAAGTTTTTAAAAATCCTAAGTGGCCTCCTAAGGGAGAAGTGTGCAATTCCATAAGAATCTTTTGTTTTAGCTGGGAATTCTTACAGAGGTATAAGTGTACCATAGCGAATCATTTTTCCAGCTAAATGTATCAGACGTATTGGAGTCTTGTTGTATCTTTCGAATAAGTGCCCATACTTCTTCGTCATTCTTCCATTCCTCCCTTGCTTCATTTATCCAATCTGGTTGGATAATATAAATGGCACACAAAAATGCTTCCACATCCTCATCCTTTCTTGAGAGTGCATCTGCCACCTTATTTTGCTTCCCTTTTTTGTAGATGATTTCAAAGTCATAACCCAACATCTTTGTGACCCACTTTTGTTGCTCTTCAGAGGATAATATTTGTTCTAAAAAGTATTTAAGGCTATAATGATATGTTCTTACCTTGAAGTGTCTTCCCATTAGGTAGGGTTTCCATTTCTTAACTGCATGGAGTATTGCCAACATTTCCTTCTCACAAATAGCTTTGTGTAAAAACTTTCCCTTGATTGGAGAACTTTCAAAAGAAATGGGTCTTTCATCTTGCATTAAAACATCACCAATTCCATTTCCTGAAGCATCACATTCCACAATAAAGGTTTTTGTGAAGTCTGGTGTAGCTAAGACAGGTTTTGGGCACATTGCCTCTTTAAGATGTTCGAAGGCCTTTGTTGCTTCTGGAGTCCATGAAAATGCATCTTTCTTCAATAATGTTGTTAGAGGTGCTGCTATTCTCCCATAATTCTTAACAAACTTGTGATAATACCCTGTCATGGAGGAATATAGAACAAACAAAAAGCTATTTGTAACCTACAATCTCAAGGTTAAGGGAAATAATCACTATCCTACCCTCTTGATTGAAGCAGTCATTTTCCCCATTGAAAGCACAACTATGAATAGGTATCTTATGTATAAGAAGAAGTTAAACAACGTGGAAACTAAGAGGTTTTCTAAAATTGCTTCTAGCTCTAGCCAAAACCCCTGCCTTCAACTAAAGTGGATATTTCATAAGGATGCCTAGTCTTGGCAAGACCATTGGCATATAAAGGATGAAGTCATTTTGCAAAATAAGGATAATATTAAAATTATTATTGATTCAAAATCTAAGGAGAAATTGTGGTGTCATAAAGAGTTAGAGAAAAATAAAGAAACTAAGATATTATAAGGAGACATTCAACCCTAATCTCAAAAATAAAAAATCTCTTTGGGGCGAAAGCATGGAGTTGGGTTACAATTTTTGGTGAAAGAGGACATGTTTGGGTGGAAAAAACAATGGCTCGATTGGGACTTTTCTAAGCACTCGACCAAATTCCTTGGGCGCTAAAAGGTAGCTTAGCCGAGGGTTAAAAGCTAACCCTTGATTGAGCTATAACCCTCGATCGAGCTTTAGGGCTTGACCGAGGTTTAAGGCTCGATCGAGCCATTTTTTTAATATATACCGCTCATTTGGTCTGCACACATCATTTGCACAGACCACAAGAACTCGATCGAGAGTTTGAGAGTAGCTCGACTGAGATTATTGGAGCTCGATCAAGCAATGGAGCATTCAAATCAATCTCGCCAACCACCCCGCCAACATTGCAAAGGGTCAAACAAAGAGAGGGACTCTATCCTTTGTCTTTGTTATTTTTTTTTGCAAAATGTAACAAATTAATTAAAAAAAGCAAACATGTACAAAAAAACTTGAAAACCAATTTATTAAAAAAAGAAAAAACCATACAAAAACTACAAAAACCACAAAAAAACCCTTCAAAATAGCTTAGAAAATCACAAAACCAACCAAGAAAACCATAAGAAAAACCCTTCAAAACAACTTAAAAAACCACAAAACCAACCTAGAAAGCCATAAAAAAAACCTTTAAAAACAACCTAGAAAACACTTCAAAATCACAAAAAAACTATAATTTAAGTTTTATTTTGTTTCTTACGTGCAATGTTTTGTGTATTAAATGCATATTTTCTGATTTTGAATGGTAAAAACATTTTTTTCCTCACTAGGAGATCGAGTTTGACATGATGAATATGGTTGCTCATAATGAACTTCTATTTATAAAATAGATATTTTACTTTATTTTATTATTATTATATTTTAAATATTTTTTTAAATAATAAATATATTGTACAATTCCTAATTTCAAATAATAAAATATTAATCTTTAAATTCAAAAATCTAAAAAGAGAATACACAGCAGAGTATCCATTTTTCATGAAAGATTCTGATTTTCTCCATTGAGATGACTGGTAAGCAAGTTGGAGCCTCCTAAAAATAAATATTTTAAAACAATGGTTAATAAGAGTAGATAATTCAACATGGTTGTTTCTTCTAGATTCTCACAATTCATAATAAATTTCAATTAGGCCAGGGTTTCCTTCAGAGACAACATTAAAATTAAATTTGATCAATATTTGTAGACAGGAATACCAAGGAGCTGGCACTATTTGACATTTCTCAATCTCTATTCCTTATCAGTATTTTTGGAGGATTTTATTTTAATTGGCTTCATGAGATTTATTTCTTCCTTTTGACATAGTATCATTGTGTTCTTTTCAGTGTATTCAATTTTGAACATAAAGCCTACATATTCTATTGAACTGGAAAATATCATTAGCATCGTAATTTATTATATAGTCACTATGCAGTTCCAAATCTTTTGAATGCTTAAAATGTGGTTGTTTCTTTCAATCATTCGTTATATACGTAATAACATGACATTTCAAAGGGTATTCGTCGAAGTTTTAACACTATGCCCTCGCAGCTTACTCACAATTGGAAACTACTTCTATGAAGTACTTTGGGTAGCATTTTCGCTCACAAAGATTACTTATTTTGTGATTTGAATATCACAAAAAAATGGTTTCAATGGTAAAAATAGATTTTCCAACCATTAAAAAGGCAAATGAATATAGGAAATTAAAAAGACAAATGAATATAGTTTTATTATATAGTTTTATTTTTTTGGTTTCACTGAATTGTTTTCTCCTTCACATTTTTCAAACTTTATTTTATATATATGGGTCAAAATCAGATATAATGTTGTTGTGAATATAATTATTGATAATCCATAGATTATGATTGAAGTGAATGATATTTATGAGAAGAGCTTCGGCGTAAATCACATGACAAAGACATTTGTTGACGCGTTTCGAACCAACTAGTGTGGTTCATCGTCAGGACAAGTTGAAGAAACAGATCTGGCCTAGCATGTT
>APFE031634639.1:0-70838 GCA_000404065.3 Pinus taeda
ATCTACTTTGTGTAGTGAACGACCACAATTGTATAGTCTATGAAAGTCAAGGTGAAGATACCCTGGACATTGTACCATTGCAGCTTAGGAGATTGGTCAACCATATTTTTTTCCCACATAAGAATATTGTCCCTTAGTCGATTGATTTCTTTTTCTTTTCTTTTTTTGCGAATCGATTTATCCTTTTGTCATGGCTGCAAGGTAGTATGATCTTTTTAATGGGAGAGCTTTGAGATTTTACAAGAACTTTGATACATAATAAAGGGAAATATTATATTGAGGTTCACAATTTTAGGGCTTATTGTTCATGGTTGAGGCTGCTATAACATTAGCCAAGGGCCAGGTACGTGTGATTAATTTGTTGATTTGTTGCTCTGTATATTTGTTATTCATTTTCTCTCGTGGTTTATTTGTGATTTCTTTTATAATATTACATTGTGCAATGAGTGACTATAGTTGCAGTGTCTAGGATGGTGCAACATATGTTTTCTTGCTCCACATCACATGCACACTCCCACACAATATGCCTTCAACCAATTAGGCAAGGTCTAGCAGATAAGCATACTGACCCCTCAACCAATCAACCATCGTGCTAACGTACAACACTACTACCTTGTGGACCCTGGGATTTTGGATGTTCAATATGTTTAGATATACTTGGGTTCCTTTTCCCAAAAAATTACATCTTATGAAAACATAGTTTCTATTACTCGTAGTAGAAGTACTTCTAATTTATAATTTATTTTTTTGAGATATAGCATAAAAATGTGTGTTTCTTATTACAATTAAACTCTTTAGTTTAACTTATATATCGATTCTAATATCTTATTTTGTATTTGTTGTAGATGGCTTCTTTTGATGATCACGAACAAGTGGAATACAAAAGAAAGTGTCCATCTTTAGCAAACAAACTCCAAGGAGATGCGTTTTCTATTATGAATAATTTTTCTTTTTGAAATATGTCTTATTATGATTAATTATTGTGTTCGACTCTTTAGTTTAACTTATATAACGATTCTAATATCTTATTTTGTATTTGTTGTAGATTGTTTTGTTGAGCTCGAACAAGTGCAATACAAAAGAGAGTGTCCATTGTTATAAAACAAACTCTAGGGAAGGTGTGTTTTCTATTATGAATAATTATTGTTTTTGAAATATGTTTCCATTACTAATTGTGTGTATATTTTTTAACTTTATTCAACCCAATTTTTTTCCTTTCAGGAGAGGAGAGTACATTGTATGAAAGATGATGTGCAAAGGGCATATTTGCAATTTTTCTTTTTTTCTTGTTTGCATGTTTTGTTTTCTGAGTTTGAGCATGGCCATGCTTTGAGTTGTACTTATTTTCCTTCGTTTTTTTTTTTTTGTTTCAATTGTTGGGTGTGTCGTACTCGTTTTCCTTTTTTCATGTTTTTTGTAGTTTGGTCTTGGTTACATTCATTCGGTGTGGAGAATGAAATGAAGGAAGAAGACAAAAAGAAATAAAGGAAGCAGCCAAAGAAAATGGAGGTTGTTGTTCATAATTGAAGGTGAGTTAACATACCTATATGTAATGGGTTGTTGTTCATAATTGAAGGTGAGTTAACATACCTATATGTAATGCATTTCACTTAAAGGTATGTTTTGTTAATTGCTTTGTCCATTTGTTTGTTATTCAATTTATTATTCGTTATCTATGTTCTCATAATTGACTATAATGATTCTTCTTTATGTAGTGAACGACTTATATTGTATAATCTACAAAGATAGTGGCGAAGATACACTAGAAATTCTAGAAACTTGGCACAAAGGATGGGTGAACCATATTTTTCTCCTACAAAATACTATTGTCCTTTAATAAGCTAAAATATTTTTTTTTGTACAACGATTTATCATTTTGTAATGGTTTCGAGGTAGTATGATCTTGTTCATGTGTGTGAGATTCAAGAATTTATCCTAAAACTTTGATATGAAAGAAATAGAAAAGTTATACTTAGGTTCACATCTTTAGTGCTTATTTTTCATGATTGTCGCTACTATAATATTAGCCAAGTTAGGGCAGGATATGTGTATGGTTAATTGAAGCGTAAGCTTGTTGATTTTTCCACGACACTCAAGACTTTTGTTCGAGTCTAAAATCACGAACACAAAGACACTCAATTGTGACAACACTTCTACTTTGCACAACAAATTAACATACATAAGTGAATCAAGTAGTGCACATGACAATTTTTAACTTTTTAAACCCTCTACTTGTTATATTACAAACTATAATACAACAATGTTGGGGTTCCCGTACTAGGGATCATGGCCCTTACATACAACCTTGACAACTAGGGCTTGGTGTCAACTGCTATGACCACCATTCCTACCCTAAACAAAGTAAACCTACTTGTTGACAACACACACTATAGCCCTTTTAGTCCACGTACCTTGAACACATTTGGCAGGTCCTCTTGCCTCGCAATCTGTTGATCACTGCACTTGCATCTTCAGTTGCCACTATCAATGATCACAAGCCCTTTTGTGTCATTGAACTTTGGTTCACGGATATGCCCACTAACAACCTTCTAGCTCCATTAAGAAGTTTGCTCCTTGGGTCTTCTGGATATGCCCTCTTGTCAACCATATGGCTCCTTTCATAAGCTGAACTGGGGCTCCATCACTCTGCTTCCTAATAGCCCATTGATTCCTTTCATGAAGAATGTACGTGAGGTCTTCTAAGCTACCTACTTGTCAACGTCATGGATGCTCCAAAATGTTACTGCTAGGTCACACTAGATCTAGTCCTCTTCGCTGCCCTTTTATCCTTCAAAGTTCAACCCTTAGCGCTTCCAAAATTACCCATACACAGTTAATGCCATGACTAATCTAGGACATCCAAGGCTGCCCTTTATTCTGCGATTTGTCTTCTAAGCTACCCACTTGTCAACGTCCTGTATGCTCCAAAATGATACTCTTAGATCACACCAGATCTAGCCCTCTCGACTGCCCTTTCATCCTTCAAAGCTCAACCCTTAGGGCTTCCAAAATTACCCATACACAGTTAACACCATGACTAATCTAGGACTTCCAAGACTGTGCTTTCTTTTGCAATTTGTCTCCTTAAACTGTCCAGGTCTAGGGCTATTCCAAACAACCCGCCAACAATGATAAGATACATTCTAAAGGGATTCCAAAATTACCTGTACACAGTCAACACCATGACTAATCTAGGGCTTCCAAGACTTCCTTTTCTTCTGCAATTTGTCTCCTTAGATTGTCCAGATCTAGGGCTATTCCGAACAACCCACCAATAGTGATAAGATGTGTTCTATATCCCTGTTCTTAGGGCTAATTACAACTGTTTTACAAACCTTTGAGCAGGCCTCCTCTCTTCCTTTTCTACATCACCCTTGTCATTCTCTTTCCATCTCAAACTTCTACCCACAACAAAGAGGCATATGCGTCCCTTTCTAGGGTCTCGACCCTCTCCTTTCATCATAGATTTAGGCTATTCTTTCACTAAGATTTGGACAGGCCATAGGATGACTCTCTGCACAGGAAGAAGCCCTAATTACAACATATCAAATTTGTTGTCCAAAACCTCATGGACAACCCCCCAACCTTAGCAATCTATCTCCTTGAGGACGCTACCACTTAGCCTCCAAGCAACCATGGTTCTGGTCATTTTCTTGACTAATATCCCAGGGCTTGCTACAAATCTCTATGGCCTCAAATCTAGGGTTATCTCAAACCTGCGATACCCTTCTTTCAGCCTTGTACTTGTGGCATTGGTTCTCTATGGCATGCAACGTTACTCCAGCTTTCCTCCAATCCTCACGACATACCAAAACAACCTTATTCTAGGTGTTTTGGCCCTCTAATAAGGTACAAGACTTTGCAACTAGATCACAAAAGTACCAATGTTTTTAGCCCAGAACTTTCGACCCTTTTCCACAAGTCTCTTCCACTACTTGGATGCACAAACTTGCCCATTGAAACCCTCACCAAACTCAACCAGTGTCCTCCTTGAACCTGAACAAGAGCAAGACACAAAAAGACAAAAACAAAACCCTTCTTCTTTCTCTTTATCTAGATCGGCTTCCTGAGGTATGCGGCTTCTTTGGATCAGTTCTCACTTGAGAAGAACTACACTCATTGGATAATCAAATGATTTTCCCAACTTCCCTTCTTATAGTTTTCTCACGAGAGTAGAATTTTCCCTCAAATGATGGTGTGTTTCCAAGCCTAGGCCGACTTGAAGTTTCTAGACAAACCCCAACAAACTTAAGGAAAATTAATTTCTTCATTTCATTAAGACCCTTCATCATAGCCTTAGGTCACCCTCTCTCCTCTAAGGGTTCTCCACTTGCAACAATGAATAAATAATAATTCCTTAATTCCTTTTCTTGATTTCACACCCACACCTTGGGTACAAAATCCTAATACTTGGGTTCCCCAACTAACTTAAGGAAAATTAATTTCTTCATTTGATTAAGACCCTTCATCATAGCCTTAGGTCACCCTTGCTCCTCTAAGGGTTCTCCACTTGCAACAATGAATAAATAATAATTCCTTAATTCCTTTTCTTGATTTCACACCCACACCTTGGGTACAAAATCCTAATACTTGGGTTCTTTGTCCACAAAAGGGCAAACCCTTTTGTGGTGCAAACTCACACAAATCCAAGCGTAGGTAGTCTGACAGTGATGACTCCTTCATCAGTGGATATTAAGTCACGTAGAAGAATATTTCATTTAACTTTGCACTTCCATTGCTAGAATTGATCTAAGATATGATGAGAAGCTTCAATGATACTTTACTCCCTAAGAACTCTTTGAGATCATTTCTGATGTCTGCAATGAAATCATTTAAATCCAAAACATTTTTCTATATCACTATAACTCCTTTAATTTTGTGTCGTGTAGACGTCAAGATGATGTTGAAGCTCATTTCACTTAACTTTGCAATTCCATTGTTGGAATCTATCTAATATATGATGGGAAGCTTCAATGATACTTTTCTCCCAAAGAACTCTTTGAGATCATTTCTTATGTCTGCAGTGAAATCATTTAAATCGAAAACATTTTTCTATATCACTGTAACCACTTCAATTGTATGTTGTGTAGATGCAAACATGTTGTTGCAGCCAAAATCAGAATGATTTTTATAGTCGTGGAATGAACAGAGAAAGAAGTTACGATAGGTATGAGAAGACCACCTTTGTATTGGAGTTCTTTAAGCTAAAAACAATCTCCAACGAAAAATAATCACCAACCCAGAGTTTGTATAAGTGACATTAGCGCCGAGAAAAACTTGTTTACAAGATAACAGTTTTCTTGTATGGCAACTCATTGACCAAAACTATGCGCCAAAGTCCTATTTTATGAGATTCATTTTGTTTAGTTTGGTAACTAGCAAGGTGTTGATGGTGTTGGATTCACCAACATGTCAGGGGATCTCCCTAGTAAGAAGTCCCTACTAGACCTTAGACCGTTGGTATAGGAGTCCCAGCAGTGGGTCGTAGGGTATTGCTTTGACCACGGTTGCGTGCAGAGGCAAGCAGAATGTCCTTGTCGATAGCAAGGGTGTGACCAGCGCAGCAAGCCAAGGAAGGTGTATGAAGGGTTGTAACACACAGAATGGGGAATGAGTGCGCTCCTTAGAAACTTGTGGAAACATGTAGCTTGAAAGGGAACACATGAGCATAGATACATCACAAGTTGGAAAGCAAGTTAGCCAATGATCCAAAGTGATGGTTAAACCAACAACACATCTCAATTAGATTCATACATACATATATAGAAAGAGTCCATACATATATGCGTAAGAAAACAACTACATATATCATTAGAGTAACTAAGATAGCTGAAATACAATAACAACATATGCATGAAACATGTTGGCTCTCTTATATTAAGAAAGAAAAAAATCCAATCATACACACAACCATGTCAAACAACTAGTCCCGACAACAGAACGTTACAGTCATTGCCACCTTCTCCATCAAAGAGATATACTAGCTTTGCACTGTGGAGAAGTCAAGGCCTGTTACAATACACTCCAAGCTTTCTCTGAGATACACCTATAGGAAGCTTGGCTCCCAAAAGCATGAGGTTCTATAAATAGCAAACAATGAGGTGACCCTTGACTTCCCTTTGCGACTCTTCACCTACCCTCATGACTCTTCAACTACTACATGACTGTTACATTCGACCATCGACACTTGGTCTTTCACTTTTACAAGATGTTACATTACAATCTGCACATGTACCCATGTGAGACAAAATAGGCTTGAGAAAGCCATGCAAGCTGTCACTAAGACTCAGACAATTGCGGGAAGACCAACTCTTCGACATCCTTGCGATGATTGACGGTGGCGAACTGATGCCAAGCTTGGTAGTCTGTGATGGCGTCTGCATGGTCAATGGTGACATCCTGCTGAAAATGAACTCTTGCCTTCGTTGCATCCAGGTACACTGATTTGGCTTCTCTATCCAACTAGTCTGATAACATGCACACCATAGTCTTGAGTGCGGTTGAGCCAGCAATACATTGATGCATAGTGTTTGCGCTAATCTCTAAGTTGTGTTGGTGGCTATGCGCATCAAATCGTTGAAGTACATGTTGAGCTCTAGTTAGACTCGATTCTTTGTCTTCACCTCGGTGAGTGTGCCAACGAATGGGATCGCATGCGTGCACACAATGACATCCACACTCTTGAACTCCCGTGCATGCTATCAACAACACTGCTCACCCTGGGATGGGTCTATATCTTGTATGGGCATAGTTTCATCAGTCTGCGCGTGTTGTGTTGGAAATAATACTGAGAGGGGGGGGAGTGAATCAGTATTATCAAATCAGTTACTTTTCATTTTTCATACTCAGATTTATATACGCGGCTTCAATTCAGTATATCCGCGTATATACGCGACTGTGTTAAATGCAACCAACGTACATGCAGTAATCTTATGATTCAGTTAGCTTATCTTCAGTAAATGCATCAGAACATTATTAACCACATTAACAGTAAACAGGTGTAGTAAAATAGTACAGATCATCACATATAAGAAGCACACATGAACACCATGATATAAGGTGGAAACCCAATGTGGGTGAAAACCACCTGCTGCAATTCGTCTCTTTCTTCCTTTAATAAGAAACTTCTTTTACAATGTACTGGTGCAGTCCTTTACCAGCACGCAGGCTACAACCTGCAAAGGGCTACAACCCTCTCTCGTTTTCCAGCTACTTCTGGAAGGGAGCTACAACCCCCTTAGCTCTTGTACTAGCGGATATACTAGTATGTAGGTGCTGACCTATAGAAGGCTACAACCTTCTTTTCTTTAGGGACCACGTTTCATCAATTTTCAAACTGGATCCATAAGTACAAAACAATCACTGCTGCAATACAATCATCAACTTGTATCATAAATCTCTAAATCACCCAATACTGAATCACTGAAACCCTGTCATCAAAAACACAGAACGCAAACTAGAGCCCAGAACTCTACAACAATCACTAGAATCAACAGCAACCTGAAACACCAAATATTATAATGCATACGCTACTTGACTATATCAAAACCGCGTGTATACGCGCTTTCACCAGAGACAACCCGCGTACAGATCTAAAGATAATTACTTATACCTTCGTTGTTATATCCAACCCAAGCCAAGCAGCACAAACAGATAACCAACAATACTAGATCTTCCCACTTCGTCAGACATCCATTCCTTGCACCCCTTTTACCTAATGATTTTCTCCTTATATAGGTTAGGCTTCTCTCAATACCATGGTCCAAAACCATGTAGAAACAATACCATGGACCCAATACCTGGGGTCGTCATTTCGAACCAAATACCATGGACCAATACCAAAATACAATGGACCAAATACCATGGACCAAAACCATGTACACGCTTTTCCTTCTGTGAACCTGCGTGTATACGTATACGCACCTTTTGCTCTGCCTCAATATCCAAAGTTGTTTTCATCACAAGTGGATCTGCTTTGAACTTGCAGCTTTGCCCCGCCACTGCACTGTCAACAACCTTCCACTTGCCTTTGTCGCGCGCAAGTCTGCTACTCTCTGCTGCTGCTGATGGTGCTGCTCTTTGCGATGGTGCTGCCATTTCATTTGGATATCATTGTCTATGAGTAGCTTGGTGTCTTCATAGATAGGCAAGCTCATAGACACTCGCTCAACTGCATCTCCCGTTGCGCTCTTAATGGTGTCCTTTGACCCTGCTCTCTAAGAGGCCATTGTGCTTGTAGTGCTGGAGACAAACGAACACCTGTGATCCCTGGAGACATAGCAACACTCATGGCAAGCAATCCATCAGTTGAAAACCAAAACAAACTTGTGGACTGACTTGCAACATACCTATCTGACTGATTGTGAAGGTTGTGCAATTTCCACTGGGAAGCTTGGAGACTCACTGCCAAAACTGTGTAAGGCACAGTCCGAGTTGTCAAGAGGCTGATTGACTGCTAGAACTGCATTGCAAACCAGCAAACTGCATTGCGCAATTTCTAGGGCCAGCAAAGCACTGCCTCCAAGAATTGCACAATGCAAGCCTGGAGGCCAGTGCTGGCCAGATTTGCGCATTTTCTGGGAGGAACGCAGATCCTTCATTCTCATAAATGTGCATTGTTGTTGGGCAAGGCAAGGTCCGAGCCAAGGCAACCCAGACCCGTTGACGGGCAACTGAAAACATGAAAAGGTTTGGATGCATGGTGAGACTGAGTGTAAGCAAGAGTGAATGATCATGCATGCAAACAATGAATGCAGGATTTAGAAAACAGGAATGCATGCATGTGTGTGAAACGAGTCGTCGCAACAGCGACCGTCCGTGCAAAATAGTGTCATGCAAACAATAAGATGTAAACAAAAACTGAAACGATGCTTCTACAAGCTAATATACATTAAAACGACAGCTAGCGTTCATTGAAATCAAGCAGACAACACTTACACAAAGCGAAATACAAAAAGCGACAAAAACGCAACACAAGACATGAAAAGTAGACCTACCCTGAAAAAGTTGAGTTGAATGTGCCAAAGACTCCTAAATGCGATGTGGGATGTCAGAGTTGCAAGATGGATGTGAGGAATGAGCTCCGCAACATCCGATAAATGAGTTTTGATAAGATTGAGGCTATGATGCGCCTGCCACAAATTTAGGAAAAACGACAGTTTGAGGGAAGCTTCTAAAATGATCCTTGCATGTAACTTCCAGCGGCTAAAAATAGGTCCCTAAAATTTAGGATGCCTTTTGCATTTTGCTTTTTCCTATTGCGGGAAAAAGCAACCCATTCATGCAATGATTGCACAATCCTGGAGGGAACCAATCCACCTTAAGGCACAAGCAACAGTTGCAAGCCTGGGAAAGGGATTTGCGCAGTTTTTGGGCTGAGCAGGGCTAGCTGTCCCTGAGGCATTGTGCAATTTCTGGGGTCAGCGGATCACTGCCTGCCAAAATTGCGCAATTTCTAGGTTGAAGCCCTATGTCGAGTTGGATTGGGCAATTTTCTGAGGGAGGGCTGCTTGGCTCGATTGCGCAATTCTGGAGCTCAGCAAGCAACCCGGCAAGGATTGTGCAGTTTTTGGAGGGAAGGCTGGTCCCCCTTCAGAATTGTGCAATTTTCTGAGTGAACATCTCAGTGAGAAAATTACCTAAGTCTGGAATGGCAGCATGTGATGGGAGACACACAAGTTGACATGCAGAGGCTGGCAAGCCAGTGAAACTCTGTTGAAGCATATGTACTTGACAGTGCAAGACATGTTGCTAAGGATGGTTGGTAGGGAGACTCCAAAAGAGAATCTTAAGGCAAAATTTTGGAGGGTGGTTGTAGCCGCTACAACACAAAGTTAGCAAGGTGCAACTCATTGACCAAAACTTATGCACCAAAGTCCTTTTTTATGAGATTCATTTTGGCTGATTTGGTAACTAGCAAGGTTAGCAAGGTGTACGAGAGATATATTGCCCACAAACATAGGAAACCAATGTTTTCTGTGGTGATTCTCCTCACATCCATAGGTGGCATAATCTTGTTGTAGGCTCCAAATATCGTTGAAATCACCACCCAACCTGCACATTGCTCCATGGACCTTTTGTTTTCATCGGACACAACAAATTGTAAGCTACCATGATTGGCAAAGCTAATGTATAGAGTTGTTAGCTTGTCACTGCTATGTGACATTGCAAAAATATCCTAGACCGAAAAGTGCGAAGACTAATAGCTTTCATACCCAACAGAATTTCTTTCTTAAGAGATAATTTCCCTCTACTCATATTAAATATAAAGTTAAATATATGCCCATCCAATCCACAAAGGATCATCACCAATGGGATTTTTATCAATCTCAATGACCAAATGTTTCTCCAATTCCCAAATAGACAATATTACCCCTTCAGTGGCCAAAAGAACTTGAAGAACATTGTGACTACAATTATAAAAAATCCAGTGGATACTTATCAAATATGACCAAATCTCCTTTTTTCCCCATAGCTTTGTTGATGTGTGCTCATGATGAGAGACTATAAGAGAAAACGCTCTTTAAATGCTCTAAAACAGGGAATAACTTGACCTTATGCTTGACTTTCATCTAAAATACAGAAGTTCGTTATAAGATTGATATTTACATACAGTTTCGAAACTTCTAATGTGAGCTTGAAACGACTAGCTATTGATGCAATTTAACAAGCTATAAATCTCCTTACTTCGGCATTATGTACATAAGTCCGCTATCTAAACAAGAAGTTGTTGAAGCTTTATATTTACATATCTAAAATACAGAAATCCGTTATAAGATTGATATTTACATGTCTTTGACTCTTTCCAAAACATCTACATGTGAGCTTGAAACAACTAGCTACAGATGCAATTTAATAAATTATAAATCTCCATAGCTCAACGTTATGTACATAAATCCGCTATCTAAATAAGAAGTTGTTGTTGCCGCATAAATCCGCTATCTAAATAAGAAGTTGTTGAAGCAACAGAGGTTTTTCCCAAAATTTCTAGCTTGAAACTAGTAACCCTTTCCCCAATGTAGCAATTTAATAAGTTATAAATCTCCATAGCTCAACGTTATGTACATAAATCCACTATCTAAATAAGTTGTTGAAGCAACAGATGTTTTTCCCAAAAGTTCTAGTTTAGTTTGAAACTAGTAACCCTTCCCCTTGACATATGACAGGCAGTTGAAAAATCCCTAAGATCACCTAGAAGTATTGAGCAATTGAAGAAGCCTTGAGATCACCTAGAAGGTATCAAGAACCATCCGCAAACCATAAGCATTAGTGATAGTCATAAAGTTGGGTTTGGCAGACACTGCAATAACAAAACGTCTTCTCACTATGAATCTCTAAAACAAACAACCAAAAATGTTGGCCTTGACACGATTACGCATAAGATTATTCATTCAAATTACTATGACATGACTATATTGAATTACTCTAAACAATTTGATATGTGGATAGCAACAATTTGACATGTGGATAGCTTCAAGACTGTCTTAGCTAACCCTTGTCACAAGTTCTTAGAGTAAAACTGCTTGATTTTCTATTTCAAAAGGCCTCTCTCTGGGAGAGAGGGCTCCACCATGGGAGTTCAATGGATAACCCTTGTCACAAGTTCTTAGAGTAAAACTGCTTGATTTTCTATTTCAAAAGGCCTCTCTCTCTAGAGAGAGGGCTCCCACCATGGGAATTCAATGTGTTATTGTCTAAATTCTGACTGAAATACTTAAAGGCATTTGTTGAATTCAATGTGTTCTGGTCTAAACACTGATTGAAACAATTAAAGTGCATTTGTTGGTGTGTAGTAAGTTATATTTACTACAATCCATCTTGATTGTCTACAGTTTGCAACAACAATGCTTTGATCCCCTTGGTTGTAACATCTTGCCTTGTGGATTGCTCTACTCAAAATACACTCTAGTACAAATCCATTGAGCGGCTTATGATTGCTTAATTAACATCAAGACCAAGTCCATCCAAAGCCTTGATTTGGAATTTAGCAATCCTTATTTTTTAGAACAAAGCATGTGAATGTTTAGGGCCTTTCCTTCAGATGGCTCAGATTGTGAGAATCTCTCTATGGTGCCTTCGTATCCCTTGGTTCTCAATCGACTTGCAATTGGATAGTACTCCACCAGAACTTATGAGAGGCTCATTTTGCACATAACCATGACAAAAGTAAACTCCATCTTTGGATAAAATTTTCCCTTTGCAATTTTTGTTACAACATATCAAATCTAACATACATATTGGACATACTTGATGCCACGGACTTCAAACAGAAATGATCTATTTTTTGGCAACCCCTCCTTGAAAGCTTTCACAATTATAGCCTCATTCAAAAATGAAACCAATATACTGGGAAACTTATAGCCAGATTTGCTTTTTCCCTTTCTCAAGTTTAAATTAAATGTTGAATGTTGGTTTTTCTCAAAACAATGGTTGGCTTGTACTTGCCAAATTACCAGTACTGGTCTTGCAATTGCAGTCTTGGGAAGATCCCAATTCTCTTTCAACATTTTGCTTCATCCTTTCCCTCCTTTTGTCCATCTACATTTTGCTGCATCCTCTCCCTCCTTTTGTCCATCTATTTCATGCTTGATTTACTATCAACAATTGGTGGTGGATGCTGAGAGCAGTTGCATTTTCTTCAATTTTCGAGTTGTAGTACTCTCTATGTTAGCATCCAAGTAGACCCATAAACCTTATACAACCCTCGAGTCTTGAGGTTTTGGACATCCTCCAAAAGGAGGGCTAAATGCACTGATAGTCTTTTTGTAGGCAGAAGTGTTGAAATTGATTTTTCAAACACCAAGAAAAATTGTGCCAAAATCAAAGCTGGCCTGGAGAATGTTGACAAAGACAGGCATTGTTGGTGGGAAGTGGCCTTTTATTCACGTAGAATCAAAGAAAAATTTCTAATACAGAATAACAAGATAAAAGAGAAAGAAAAAAGAGCTAATGGTAAAATTAACAAATACCCTTATCAAAGTTAAAGGTGCTTGAAGATATTTCGTTCTATGTGATACATAGAAAACATCTTGGATGAAAGCCATAATCCTTCACGGTGGCCATGATCATCCAAACTAGTCAATTTATTGTCTGTCTTGTTATGTGTCTTGTTATGAGTGCTCAAATGCCCTAAGCAATTAAGTTTGAGCATCTAGTGTAATTTGCTAATTGACCTCAACATTATAACCTTTTGCCACTTGAGTAAATATTAAATGATCCAAGAAAATTAATTGATATTTTCCATCTCCTGATAATAAAATGTAATTAATTTGCTAATTGGCCTCAACATTATAACCTTGGGCCACTTGAGTAAATATTATATGATCAAGGAAAATTAACAAGGCCTTGCATCTTTGAGTAGCTGGGAATGTTTAATGTTTTTAGGTATAGCCATTGATCAGGTGGTAAAACTGATATACACCTATTGATTTTCATTATTTTCATAGAGGATATTGGTGTTATCCAATGTCCCAAAGCTTTATTTGAAATTCAACATGAACTGCCAAGAATCTATTCTTGGTTGTATCAAATTGCACAACACCTAATGAATGCTTCCTAAAACTAAGGTATATCAGTTTTACCACCTGCTCCATGCCAACTAATAACAATGTTATGCCTAAAATATCCTCTTGATCTTTTTAGGTATAGCATTGTTATTAGTTGGCATTGATCAGGTGGTAAAATTGATATACACCTAGAGATATTGATTTTCATTATTTAAGTTTTCTTGATCACATTTCAATGCAAAATCTTTGCTTTAGTTCCCAAAAGCACCAGGCTAGTCCTCACCTTCGTTTCAGTCAAGATGGTGGTTCCCTGTTGGCAGTCACAACGAATGACAATGGCATAAAGACCTTAGCCAACGTAGAGAGATTTTGCTTAATTCACATGATGGAGAGTAGATCCTTTGAGGGAACGAGGGTGCCACCAAAGACAATGGAAACAAAGGTAAATTGCTTCTTCCATGCGCATTTACTATGTACACGAACTACTAATTAATGGCAAAGTTGGCAAAGTTTAAACTCTAACTAGATCGTTTTTACTATACAAACTTCATTTGTGAATGTCATGCCTCCTGCAGTCACTGCGCCTGGTTCCCTTAGCAGTGCTATTGAACGTTCAGACAGACTTCCACCTGCATTGTCTAATGACCTATTTTGCCTGGTTCCATTAGCAGTGCTATAGAAAGTTCAAACAGACTTCCACCTGCATTGTCTAATGACCTATTTTGTAAGAGCTTTATCCTAGAATTGTTTCTTTAGAATCTAGCGTATTTGTCTACCCATATTCAGTTTAGTGGGTTACATATATCTTATCATTTCTAAACTTTCACTCCAAGAGTTCGGATATTGTTGCTTTCAACTTTCCATATAGCGTAGGATTTTGTTCTTTTCCCCTTTCAAATGCTCTATTAGCCATTATTTTGGCATATCTTTAATAGGAATGGGATGATATGATCAATGAATTCTAACAATTATCTGACACTGCACACAACATGTGTGCAGAGTAGTATAGACAACAGTCGGACCCCAGATATTAAACCAAGGCTTCTAGATGAGGTCACGGACAAGAGCAAGAACTGGAAATTCATTGAGATCACTGATTCGGGTCAGTGTAGGTCTCTCAGGTTGCCTGACAATGCATGCGAGCAAGGTATGCAATCGTCCTTCCACTATAAAAAAAAAAACATTAAAAGCTGACATTGCAATTTTATGTGCTACAAATTCTGTCTATATTGATCCAAACAAGTAATGTGATATTTCTTGCCGGTGGTAAAACTGATATACACCTATTCCGGTGTTGTTGTTTTAGCTCTGACATCCAATGCTCTCCATATACAATTTTATGTGCTACAAATTCTGTCGATATTGATCCAAACAAATAATGTGATATTTCTTGCAGGAGGTAAAACTGATACACCTATTCCGGTGTTGTTGTTTTAGCTCTGACATCCAATGCTCTCCATAAGCTATAGAAATGGCCGCGGAGTGACGGGAATCCATCCGGAAAGGTGGGGTTCTTTACTAGTTGTTGTTTGTTTCCTTTTTATTTTAGCTTGTTTTATTTATTTATTTGTTTATTATAATTTTGGATATATAATTTGCAGCTGTATTTTATGTAGTAATGATTGACGATTAACTAAGAGTTAGAATTGTGTTCGACCGTCTACAGCGAGTATTCCGCCACAGGCAACCAGCTAGTGGGATCATTATGAATAATGACATTGGCGATATAAATCCAGAAGAAGCCGCTGCTTGTATAGCTTACTGAGAATGATTCTTATGTGATGTCTACTTCCGGTGGCAAGGTCTCCTTATTCAATATGATGACATTTAAGGTAAGAGAGCCTTTTACCTAAAGAGCAGTTTCATTTCAATGTTTCCGATGATATATATAATTTCAGTTTTGATACTTTGGTCTGCGTAGGGTTTATTATCTAATGTCTCACCTTCAACTTTTAAATTATGAGCGTAACGGGGTTCACTTCAGGATCACTCAAGGTTCTTGTGTAATGTTCCTCGCTATAGCCTAAGAACTCAAAGGCTCCCAATTTATCTAAATGACTGATGACTGGTTTCATGGGATACTAATTCATTGCAGATCATGACAACTTAGTCACATTTCTGGTTGTCCAGCCTCAGCACCAGCACAATAATATCATTCCAATTGGCATGGAGGATTCATGAATTCAAATATACAATGTTCGAGTTGATGAGGTGCTGCCTGTGAATATATATTTGAATTTAAAATTCTTATATTTTTTCTTTGACCTGAGTGGCGTACTCAATTTTTATAGGTAAAAACAAAGCTCTAAGGCCACCGAAAGAAAATCACAGGCCTGACATTTTCACATGTTTTGAATGTGTTGTTATCTTTTGGAGCTGATGACCACATTGACCAGGTATATGGTTTCTCTTATTATTATCTGTAGTCTGACAATGGGATGTTGACTTTAAAGTTCACATAAATTTACCGAGTAGAAATGTTCGTGTACTCACAACATCTTTTGGCAGTTATCTCTCTGGGGCATAGATGGTGACCAGGTATATGGTTTCTCTTATTATTATCCATAGTCTGACTATGGGATGTTGACTTTAAAGTTCACATAAATTTACCGAGTAGAAATGTTCGTGTACTCACAACATCTTTTGGCAGTTATGTCTCTGGGGCATAGATGGTGGGACAAGCGCCAGTCAAAAATTGTACCAGTGGGGGATACAAGAGTACAGTTTCATAAGATCAAATTCATTTGTTGCTTGTGCATGAGAGTCAACTTGCTATATATAATGCTTCCAAGTTGGAGCGCTTGCGCTATGTAATTACTTGTAAGCGGTGTTGAATTCAAACATAGACAGTCATATATTGTCACTTACCTTATGTATCTGATTGGATGACCTTGTTACATGGTTGCATTGCAGTGGTCTCTTCATGATTCCCTATTTGTTCCTATTTCAAAGTGCTATATACTCATGTGACAGCGTTTTAGTTTATGCGAGCTTTTGTAGTTGGAGTGTTTGTTGCAGAAAGCTTAAGGCTTCACTGTCGCATTGTACCCTCTGCATATTATTCATTTACCATCGGGAATAAACAGGTAAATGAGCTCCTTCATTCTGTCATGGTTGATACATCTATTTTTCAGATTTGCCTTTTGACAAGGCATATTATGATTTAATTTATTGTTTGGTTATTTATGCAGTAGTAATGCCTATTTCAAAGTGCTATATACTCATGTGACAGCGTCTTAGTTTATGCGAGCTTTTGTAGTTGGAGTGTTTGTTGCAGAAAGCTTAAGGCTTCACTGTCGCATTGTACCCTCTGCATATTATTCATTTACCATCGGGAATGAACAGGTAAATGAGCTCCTTCATTCTGTCATGGTTGATACATCTATTTTTCAGATTTGCCTTTTGACAAGGCATATTATGATTTAATTTATTGTTTGGTTATTTATGCAGTAGTAATGCCTATCCTCTAGTCGTTGCATCACATCCATCCGAACCGAATCAATTTTCTCTTAGTATAAGAGATGGAGGAGTTTATGTTATTGAGCCTTCAAAGTAAGAAGGGAAATGGGGTGTCGGACTACCCCAAATAATGAAACTGTGGGATCGAATCCAACATTAAGTAACCAAAGGTTCGGAGCCACCCTCAAGGTAGTTCAATGGAAACATAAGAACAATTTGAAGTGCACTTCGTGCCCATCGGCCCTTTATTACAAGAATACCATGAATAAGGGTAGCGTCCTGTCAATGAAATGCCTCACTGGTGTTCAACTGTTGAGGCATTCTATCAAGATTGTAATTTTCATCAGATATTATTCAGCATTGTAGATGTTAATCAATTGTAAATGATATACCTAAATGATAATTCATGAATGTTCTTTCCCAGCGTTCTCAGTTTTTGAAACCCTTTTTTGAACCACATGAGTTTTTTTCATATGTTCATGTGCATTCGGACCAACCTGGTTTATGAGGAAGTTTTGTCATTGTCTATTTCATTTCAGACTACTATATCTGCAAAAAGAAAGCACTCCCATCAGCCCACCAACCTCGTGCTGCTAGCGATAAAAGCAGCACGAGGTACAGGAGACATATGATCAGCCCAGCAATCGAAAGAAGTCAATAGGTCGGGAAGCTATAGGTCTTCATGATATCATATGATCCTACAGCTAGGCTTATATCGATACATTTTCATCACCTGTACTGGTACAAATACACCAGCAGTATGGGCTGGTGGTGGTTCCCGATCTTGAACTGTAGGAGGTGTGCTGCCTAAGGGAATATTATATTATTTATTAACTGAATCAACATTTTAGCATTTTTGGGTTGAATGCCATCGGAACTCAGATTGAAGTAATGCAATCGAGGAAACATTAGTTATGCACGAGTTTCTGCAATGGACTCAACGAACTTTATTTTGTTTGATGACTATGGTTTAAGCATTTGACTCAATGTACTCTCTTGTTTGATAACTCTTTGTTTAATCGTATTGACACATATCTATCGAAAGTCTTGGATGACTATTGTTTAAACAATATTGCTTCTGCAATTGACTCAACCAACTCTATTGCTTAATTATATTGGCACATATCTATGGGAAGTCTTTCAGTTGATGGAATAATGCTCATACTTTTCATTGCTGTAGCCTTTGTGTTTTGTATATAATGGACTCTTGTATTTGTGTTTTGTACGTAGCCTTTGTATATTGTTTAACCTTTGTATATTGTTTAATCATATTGACACATATCTATGGGGAGTCTTCGATGACGATTGTTTAAACATATCGCTTCTGCAATTGACTAAACCAACTCTCTTGTTTGATGACTATTGTTTAATCATATTGCAATTGACTCAAATGGACCAATCGGTTTAATCATATTCCAATTGACTCAAATGGACCAATCGAATCCACTCTATCTGGAGATCTGTTGCTTCTACCATAATCAACATGGCGTTGTACCAAGCTCTTTACTAAGAAACCAACTGGTACGATACTTAGAAGGTACGATACTTAGAAATATTAGAAATTCTAACATACATAAGTCATGCGTTGTTACCAGCTCTTTTCTAAGAAACCAGCTGGTACGAAACTTAGAAGTAGTACTAAGAAAATATTAGAAATAATCTAACATAATCAGTCATGCGTTGTTACAAGCTCGTTTCAAAGAAACCAACTGGTAGAACTTAGAAGGTAGATACGTAGAAAATATAGAAATATTCTGTCTATTGGACAGTGATTCAGAAGACTCATTAAATCTGTTACCAAGCTCTTTTAGAAAAGAAACTGATTTGCTTTACCATACATAATTCATCATTCTCATCAAGTCATCGTTGTACCAATTTTTTACTAAGAACAAGCTCTTTTACTAAGAATCTGATTTGCATTCTACAATAATTCAAGTCTATGTGTTCGTACGATACTGGTACAATACTAGAAAATATAGAAAATATTGTCTGATTGGCAGTGATTTAATGTGACCTCCTGGATTCACTATATAAGCTGCAGCTAGATCAAAATGAGCTTGAATACCGTTGTAAATAATCCAGGAAATTACAGGTTAGGAACTATTAAAGGTACGGAGAAACAAGAACAACAAAGTACCGGAGAAATACTTAGAAGGTACGATACATGCCACATTCCAAATGGAAATAATGTCAAAATTTTAAAAACTCTTTAATGCTAATAACCATGTTTTACCAAATGGAAATAATGTCAAAATTTTAAAAACTCTTTAATGCTAATAACCATGTTTTATAGCATGACACACTCCAAATATGTCAAGACATGGGACATTGTTTACTCTTTTCAAAACTTTGTTTTATATCATGCCACACTTCAATTGACATGGGACATTGTTTACTCTTTTCAAAACTCTGTTTGTTTTATATCATGCCACACTCCAAAATGGAAATAATGTCAAAATTCATGCCACATTCCAAATGGAAATAATGTTAAAATTTTAAAAACTCTTTAATGCTAATAACCATGTTTTATAGCATGACACACTCCAAATATGTCAAGACATGGGACATTGTTTACTCTTTTCAAAACTTTGTTTTATATCATGCCACACTCCAATTGACAGGGGACATTGTTTACTCTTTTCAAAACTTTGTTTGTTTTATATCATGCCACACTCCAAAATGGAAATAATGTCAAAATTCATGCCACATTACAAATGGAAATAATGTCAAAATTTTAAAAACTCTTTTATGCTAATAACCATGTTTTATAGCATGACACACTCCAAACATGGGACATTGTTTACTCTTTTCAAAACTTTCTTTGTTTTATATCATGCCACACTCCAAAATGGAAATAATGTCAAAATTCATGCCACACTCCAAATGGAAATAATGTCAAAATTTTAAAAACTCTTGATACCATCCCTATGCTAATAACCATGTTTTATAGCATGACACACTCCAAATATGTAATAACCTTGTTTTATAGCATGATACATTCCAAATTTTGTTTTATAGCATGAACATTCCAAATGAAATAATATTAAAAATTTGAAAACTCTTCAACTGAGATTTTAACACACTCCAAATATAACACACTCCAAATATGTAATAACCTTGTTTTATAGCATGGCACATTCCAAATAAAATAATGTCAAAATTTTGAAAACTCTTCAACTGAGATTTTGATTTACTACATTGTTTATGCTAATAACCTTGTTTTATAATATGACATACTCTAACATACTCTAAATATGTAATTTATATTATGACACATTCCAAATGGAAATAATGTCAAAAATTCTAAATATGTAATTTATATTATGACACATTCCAAATGGATTATGCTAATAACCTTGTTTTATAACATGACATACTCTAACATACTCTAAATATGTAATTTATATTATGACACATTCCAAATGGAAATAATGTCAAAAATTCTAAATATGTAATTTATATTATGACACATTCCAAATGGAATTAATATCAAAAATTCGTAATTCATATTATGACACATTTCAAATGGAAATAATGTCAAAAATTAAAAATTCTTTAACTGAGATTTTACTATGTTTCTTTCTCTTTACTTTACTATATTGTTTCTTTTACTTCACTATATTGTTTCTTTCTCTTCACTCGTCAAACCTTGCTTTATAGCATACACAACTTTGTTTTCTTTCTGCTCACTTGTCAAGCCCTGCATACACAACTTTGTTTTGGAGCGTTGTTTTTGTCACACTTCAATATTGTTTCTTGTTTCTTTCTCTTCACTTGTGAAAGTGAAGCCCTGCTTTAATGGAAATAATGTCCTTTGCTCAGCCGCCTTTTAGTTGATGGATGTTTTAAGAGATTTAACACATTTTAATGGATGAAAATTACTATTGATATGAAATCAAATCTTAATTGATGCACAACTTTGTTTTTATATGGAAAATCAGTGAAATAATATAATGTCCTTTTATATGGAAAATCAGTGAAATAATATAATGTCCTTCCCTGATCAGATTTAGGGAGATTTTTACTATTAATATAAAATCAAATCTTAAAACCTTAATTGATGCACAACTTTGTTTTTTTACACACTCATCTGAATATATGGAAAATCAATGAAATAATGGATGTTCTAAGAGATTTAACACAATCTGAAACATTGATTAATGGAAATAATGTCCTTTGCTTAGTCGCCTTTTAGTTGATGGATGTTTTAAGAGATCTAACATATAATTTTAATGGATGAAAATTACTATTAATTAGGGAGATTTTTACTATTAATATGAAATCAAATCTTAAAATCTTAATTGATGCACAACTTTGTTTTTTTACACACATCTGAATATATGGAAAATCAATGAAATAATGGATATTCTAAGAGATTTAACACAATCTGAAACATTGATTAATGGAAATAATGTCGTTTGCTTAGTCGCCTTTTAGTTGATGGATGTTTTAAGAGATCTAACATATAATTTTAATGGATGAAAATTACTATTAATATGAAATTTAATTGATGTGAAATTTAATTGATGAAACTTTTATAGTATGGAAAATCAATGAAATAATGTCCTTTGCTGAGTCGCCTTTTAGTTGATGGATGTTTTAAGAGATCTCATATAATTTTAATGGATGAAAATTACTATTAATATGAAATTTAATTGATGCAAACTTTTTTTAAGAGATCTCATATAATTTTAATGGATGAAAATTACTATTAATATGAAATTTAATTGATGTGAAATTTAATTGATGAAACTTTTTTAGTATGGAAAATCAATGAAATAATGTCTTTTGCTGAGTCGCCTTTTAGTTGATGGATGTTTTAAAAGATCTCATATAATTTTAATGGATGAAAATTACTATTAATATGAAATTTAATTGATGCAAACTTTTTTTAAGAGATCTCATATAATTTTAATGGATGAAAATTACTATTAATATGAAATTTAATTGATGTGAATATTAAAATTACTATTAATATGAAATTTAATTGATGTGAAATTTAATTGATGCAAACTTTTTTAGTATGGAAAATCAATGAAATAATGTCCTTTCCTGATCAGATTTAGGGAGATTTTTAATCAAATATTAATTGATGCACAATTTTGTTTTTTTACACACTCATCTGAAATAATGTCTTTTCCTGATCGGATTTAAGGAGATTTTTTATTACTCATCGGAATATATGGAAAAGCCAACCCAAATTTTATAATTATGAATTAATGCTTTCCATTCATATAATTAACTCGGCATAGAGCTGAATCAGACGAAGCCCAAACCGGTTAATTTCAATAGGACTGATTATGATTTAATATATACCTCAATATACAAAATAGCTTGTGTTCGTAGGCACGCTGAAATGTGGAGAGAAAACAAAAAGCAACCGCTCTCTCTGAAACGTGTCATAACAGTCTTAGTTATATTCATAGTTTAACTAACTCATTCCTTTCAGCTGCATAGGGGTTTCAATGTGCTTGTCGAAGGCATTGGAGTGAAATAGTACTGGAGCTCTTCTTGCAAAAATCCACAGTAGCCGGTCTCGTTTTCGATGAAGAAAGAAGTTTTCGAGTTCAAACTCCTAGACTCTCTGGATATTGAAAGAGAGTTGGGGTTTGGGATTTTTTTTTTTCCAAGATTTGGAGAATCCAGAAAATCGTTGAGGAGCATCTTGTTGATTTTCGATTTGAAATAGAGCTTGCTATTTCAGAGTGCCATTGAGAGTAAAGTCGCTCACTGCAAACCATTTTTAGGCACTGTCCTATCTGTGGAGGCGAATGAGAATATCGCTGTATGAAGCGTGGACGCGCTGATACCTCCTTTTATCCCACATGCCAACCACTAACTGCTCCGGAACTATTTATATCTACAGTGGGTTGGCAGGTCTACACGTTGTCCAAGAATGGACAGATCTCAGTGGTCGGATGAGTGGCAAGTGGCGGCACCAGAGTGGACAGTTCTCAGCTGCCGGATGAGTGGCAAGTGGCATCACCAGGGCTGCCAGATTTGGACCGTAGGATGACTACCAAGTGGTGCGACCGCAGTGGCCAGTTCTGGTCCAACAGATGCGTGGCAAGTGGCGCCATCCGAGCGGCTGGATCAGGTCCGTCAGATGAGCGACAACTGGCGCCACCAGAAGGGTCAGATCAGGTCCGTCAGATGAGCGACAAGTGGCGCCATCCGACCGGCTGGATCTAGGCCGTCAGATGAGCGACAAGTGGCGCCACCAGAAGGGTCAGATCAGGTCCGTCAGATGAGCGACAAGTGGCGCCATCCGAGCGGCTGGATCTAGGCCGTCAGATGAGCGACAAGTGGCGCCACCAGAAGGGTCAGATCAGGTCCGTCAGATGAGCGACAAGTGGCGCCATCCGAGCGGCTGGATCTAGGCCGTCAGATGAGCGACAAGTGGCGCCATCCGAGCGGCTGGATCTGATCCGTCAGATGAGCGACAAGTGGCGCCACCAGAAGGGTCAGATCAGGTCCGTCAGATGAGCGACAAGTGGCGCCACCAGAAGGGTCAGATCAGGTCCGTCATATGCGTGACAAGTGGCGCCATCCGAGCGGCTAGATCTAGGCCGTCAGATGAGCGACAAGTGGCGCCATCCGAGCGGCTGGATCTGGTCCGTCATATGCGCGACAAGTGGCGCCACCAGAAGGGTCAGATCAGGTCCGTCAGATGAGCGACAAGTGGCGCCATCCGAGCGGCTGGATCTAGGCCGTCAGATGAGCGACAAGTGGCGCCACCCGAGCGGTTGGATCTAGGTCCGTCATATGAGCGACAAGTGGCGCCATCCGAGCGGCTGGATCTAGGCCGTCATATGAGCGACAAGTGGCGCCACCCGAGCGGTTGGATCTAGGCCGTCAGATGAGCGACAAGTGGCGCCACCCGAGCGGTTGGATCTAGGCCGTCATATGAGCGACAAGTGGCGCCACCCGAGCGGTTGGATCTAGGCCGTCATATGAGCGACAAGTGGCGCCACCCGAGCGGTTGGATCTAGGCCGTCATATGAGCGACAAGTGGCGCCACCCGAGCGGTTGGATCTAGGCCGTCATATGAGCGACAAGTGGCGCCACCAGAAGGGTCAGATCAGGTCCGTCATATGAGCGACAAGTGGCGCCATCCGAGCGGCTGGATCAGGCCGTCAGATGAGCGACAAGTGGCGCCACCAGAAGGGTCAGATCAGGTCCGTCAGATGAGCGACAAGTGGCGCCATCCGAGCGGCTGGATCTAGGCCGTCAGTTGAGTGACAAGTGGCGCCATCCGAGCGGCTGGATCTGATCCGTCATATGCGTGACAAGTGGCGCCATCCGAGCGGCTGGATCTAGGCCGTCAGATGAGCGACAAGTGGCGCCATCCGAACGGCTGGATCTAGGCCGTCAGATGAGCGACAAGTGGCGCCACCAGAAGGGTCAGATCAGGTCAGTCAGATGAGCGACAAGTGGCGCCATCCGAGCGGCTGGATCTAGGCCGTCAGATGAGCGACAAGTGGCGCCACCAGAAGGGCCAGATCAGGTCCGTCATATGCGTGACAAGTGGCGCCATCCGAGCGGCTGGATCTAGGCCGTCATATGCGTGACAAGTGGCGACATCCGAGCGGCTGGATCTAGGCCGTCAGATGAGCGACAAGTGGCGCCATCCGAGCGGCTGGATCTGGTCCGTCATATGCGCGACAAGTGGCGTCAATAGATAAGCTATCAACGATAATCTATCATAGATAAGCTATTAACGATAACCTTAATAGATAAGCTATCAACGATAAGCTATCAATAGATAAGCTATCAACAATAAGCTATCATTAGATAAGCTATTGATAATAAGCTATCAAGGATAAGCTCTCAGTAGATAAGTTATCAACGATAAGCTCTCAATAGATAAGCTTTTAATGATAAGCTATCAACGATAGGCTATCAGTATATAAGCTACCAGTATATAAGCTATCAACAGATAAGCTATAATAGATAACCTCAGCGATAGGCTATCAATAGATAAGCTAAACATAAGCTATCAGGATATAAACTATCAACAGATAAGCTATAATAGATAACCCATCAGCAGATAAGCTATAATAGATAACCCATCAGCAGATAAGCTAGAATAGATAACCCATCAGCAGATAAGCTATCAACTATTAGCAGATAAGATATCTGTAGATAAACTATCATCAAGAGGTTATCGTAGATAAGACCTCTATGGATAAGCTATCTCAGATAGGGTATCCTAGATAAGCTGTCGGCAGATAATACGCTATATCCGATAACCTATGATAATAAGTTATCAGCATATATACTATCAAAGCATAATCTATCATAGTTAACGTTATCGGTTGATACATTATCAGTGGATACGCTATCAACCAATAAGGTAAGGCTATACGTAGATCACGTATGACTGGATACGCCTCTGCTGGAAACGATAAACGCAGGTTCGATTCCTGGGGGAGAATTTCTGGAATTTGTACGCTATGCCAATTCTGCGAGGAGCCATGAAATATAAGCACGGTGTTTGCTACTTTCAAACCGCTCCTGTCTGTCACCATTTCAATGAATTCATCACAGGGATGGCCGGATCTCAGCAAACTTGGAGGATCAGGGAGCCTGCGGGTCGGCCTGCTCAGAGGATTTAGGACCAGCGATTCTCGTTCCTGCAATGGCCCCCATTGTTGTCCATTTCGGTGGCTGATACCATTTTGGGATTCAAGAGGGCTTCACCCGGCCAGATTTGTTCTGATGTTTAAACCAGAGTATATCAACCAGATTTGTCCTGATGTTTAAACCAGAGTAGATCAAGCCAGCAAGAAAAGATGGGTTGGTTGTTTAAAGAAGCACATATCAAGAATTGAGCTGAATGTGTCTGTATTAGTGTTTACAGCTGTGCATATGAAACCCCGCAGTAGATGGATTTGTTCTCATCCACCTGATTCAGCAATCAAATCTGTGACACGTGGCGGTCTCTCAACCACCTAATTTATTCAGCCACCCGATTTGGCCGTTCATGGTTGGTAATCATTCTGGTTCATGGTTGGTAATCAAGCGCCTTTCTTATGCAAAACTATGAATGAGCCATGGTGGATTCTTTTTCATTGAATAGAAAGTTGAATGCCATGGAGAAAAAAAGGCCATAGTTCTGCTAGCTCTGGTTGTGTTGATGGTTATTTATAATATATTAATTTTTCTTTTAATTTAATTAATCTAATAAATATGAATATGAATATATTTTAGTTTTATTTAAATAATAATAAATAAATCAATATTAATTATTTATAATTTAAATTTTAAAATAAATTATTCTATTTCTAAATCAATGTTACATTTTTATATTTGCTTAATATAATTATAAGACTATTATGCAAATTATTAAATAACAAATAGTAATATGGTAAAATAACAGATGGTATTACATCACAAATTGCAAATGATATTTTAGAAGGGGAAAATGACCACCATCCACATATTTACTCATTTAATTGTGCTAATTTGTAAAGACATTACATTATTTTGGTAATGACTCTACATTGCTTATTGCATTTTTTATTATTTTCAATCTTATTACAAGAGTATTGAAAATTAGTTGTTAGAAATAATGTTATATGAAATATTGTTCTCATTGTGAATAGCTAGGTTGCATTGTTAAAAAAAAAAAAAAAATGAATCTTATTATAACAGTTTTGAAAGTTAGTTGTTAGAAATAATGCTATATGAAATATTGTTCTCATTGTGAATAGCTAGGCTGCATTGTTATAATGAGCTTTCGACACTTAAATAATGAGAGAGAGGGTTTAATAAAAAATAAAAATAAAAATTACATTTTTAATTATTTTGAATCTTATTACAACAATTTTGAAAGTTGTTATAACTAATGTTATATGAAATATTGTTCTCATTTCATGTTCAAATGTCCCCTTAAACTTAACCATTAATTAAACATACATAATGTTATGTTAATGGAACATGTGTCTTTGAAAATAGATCTTCAAATATGTTTAGAGTGACAATCATAGATTGTTCATTTACCATCATCAAAAATTACGAAATCATGAGGATGAATACCAATAGTGTAGCTCTATTAAGATAGAGCAATTGTAACATTAAATATTGAACTTGGCATTTTATATTAACCAAAGGAAACATTGATTCAACACGCATTTTTAGAATTTTTAGAATGTGAAATTACATAACAAACAATATTCATTATGATGATCAAGATTGTTTTCTAAAATGTATACATTTTATCTAAAGCAAGGAAAACATTGATTCAACATACATTTTTAGAATTTTTATAGTGTGTGATTGCATACAAAAGACAATTTCATGATGATGATCAAAATTGTTTTCTACAATGTATATGCCCACCACTAAATCTCTAATATCACATATTAATGATGTCAAATGACCATCTTATAGCATTCCAAAGTCCATGTCATTGTCATGCAATGTAAATAGTGATCAACAAAAGGCTTAATATTTCCAATCACTCCAATGTTCATGGCTCGTAAATAGTGATCAACAAAGGCTTAATAGACACTCATATCAATACACTCATTATCAGTGTGCTTAAATACGGATTGTAACTGCAAAGCAGTGCATATCAAAACACTAGTTATCAATGTGTATCACACAGTATTAAAAACCAATCGGTCTAAACCGGAAATCGGTCAAACCAGTCAGTTCATTGGCCAAACTAACCGAACCGGTCAAAAAACCCGGTCAATAGCCCTCATTCGCCCTTTTTTAGACAAACTAGGCATAAACCAACCAATGCATTGTCAAGTCGGCCTAGGACTTACGAAAGGCATTTTTGGAGGCTTGTGAAGTGGTTTAGAGGGAAAATAAGGATTGATTCCTCCAAAACCAATCCCTCTCCAAGCCAATAAAAGGAAGCATCCCCTCTCATTTGCCTCACACATCTCATTTGGAGTTTTTGTGAGCTTCATTGTGAGCTTGGAGAATGTTAAGTTTTTGCTAAAGTAGTGAAACAATAGAGAGTTTGAGCTAGGTAGTAGTCACCATGCCTCCAAAATCCAAGGATACTGCATGGGCTCATTGTGATAGGATTGATGGCAAAATGATCTGCAAATACGGCCAAAATCTATTGAAGGAAGGTGTATTAACAAGTTCAAGCAACACTTGGCTGGGATATGAGGCCATGTAAAGCCATGTGGAACACCAAAGAAGTAATAGGGCATGTTAAGGCAAAATACCTTAAGAAATTTGAAACTCAAGTCACTGAACCAGCAAAGAAATTTGTGGCAAAAGGAATTGCAAAGTATGGGAGTCAAGACTCAACCATGAGAAGTTTCAACTTTCAAGTGATAATGTTGATCACTAATATCAGATATATAGACTTGTAGTAGCCCAATGGCCCAATAGCTTGTAGACTTTGTTTTAGAATCTAGAGGTCCTTTAAAGCCTCTTTGATTATATATTTTGTTGTTGTTATGTATTGCACTTGGTGCTATTTTGATATATTCACCTTTACATGGCATATATATGAGCAAACTTTGCATATTGATTATTGGTTTGGAATTATGGTTTTAAATTTTAAAAATATTTTTTTTAATTAATTATTTCATGTGTTTTTTAAAACCATTTCATTGAGATCTAATCACTCCATATTTGACTAGTTCCAATTTAAAACCCAATTTATTAGATGGACTGGTCCAACCACTGGTTCTGGTTTTTAATACTATGGTATCAAAACAAGTTATCAATGTGTTTTAGTACAGATTGTAACTGCAAAGCAGTGAATCTCTAAACACTTGTTATTAGTGTGCTTCATCACAAATTGTCACTGCAAAATTCAAAACACTTTTTAATCAGTGATATAACAAAGATAAATAGTAACCACAAAGTAGTGATGTAACTATATTTCAATAATATCACAAGTTTATTATTATTATTATCATTAGTGTGCTTCTTCATCATAAATTGTAACTGTGAAATAGTGAATATCAAAACATTTTTTAATTAATGGTATAACAAAGATAAATAGTAACCACAAAACAGTGATGTAACTAAATAGTAAATATCAAAACACTGTTTAATTAATGATATAACAAGGATAAATAGTAACCACAAAACAGTGATATAACTAACAGTACATATTGATCAATATTTCAACAATATCAAGTTTATTATTATCATTATCACAAGTTTATTATTATTGTTATTGATCAAGTGTATCACAGATTGTAAATATGAAATAGTAAATATCAAAACATTTTTTAATTAATAATATAACAAAGATAAATAATAACCACAAAACAGTGATGTAACTAACCATAAATAGTGATCAATATTTCAACAATATCACAAGTTTATTATTATTATTAGTATTATTGACCAAGTGTAAGACACAAAAATAATATTGAATTATGCCATGTTATGTTGCCCAACCAACTGTCCATAGTGCTAATAAACACATTAACATCTATGGCAAAAATAATACTATCCAATATGTCAAAGTATTTTCTTAATCATGAAACACAGTGTGCATGATGTGAAATTCAATTGTCTACAATGCTAAAAACACCATGAAAGAGCCAACATGTCTACAATGCTCAGGCACCATGAAAAAGCAATATGTCTACAATGCTCAGAAACACCATGAAAAAGCAACATGTCTACAATGCTCGGAAACACCATGAAAAAACCAACATTCAAGATGCATTTGCCATCATATATTCAAAGTAAACATTATAACCAACACTCTACACAGCTCTCAAAAATATCTACATAGCTCTCAAAAATACCATGAAGAAACCAACCTTCAAAGTGCATTTGCCAACACATTCAAGTGAATTACAACCAACAATATATATTCAAAGTGAATTACAACCAACAAGGGCAGTGATCATATAACTATATTCATAGCAAGATTCAAAGTAAATTATAACCAACAGTCTACAAATACCATAAAGAAGCCAACCTTCAAGGTGCATTTGCCAGCACATACTCAAGTGAATTACAACCAACAATGTATATTCAAAGTGAATTACAACCAACAAGGGCAGTGATCATATAACTATATTCATAACAAGATTCAAAGTAAATTATAACCAACAGTCTACAATGCTCAAACATATTCATAGCAAGATTCAAAGTAAATTATAACCAACAGTCTACAATGCTCAAAAATACCATGACAAAGCCCACCTTCAAGATGCAACTGCCATCTTATATTCAAAGTGACGTATAACCAACAAGAGCAGTGATGGTATACCTATATTCATAGCATGATATCAGAGTGTTCTCAAAGTAGATCCATAGTTTTCAAAGTGACGTATAACCAACAAGAGCAGTGACGGTATAACTATATTCATAGCATGATATCAGAGTGTTCTCAAAGTAGATCCATATGAACTATGCTAATAAACAGTTGTTTGATCCACAAGGATGTATGATGTATATCTCAAAGTAGATCCATATGTACTATGCTAATAAACAGTTGTTTGATCCACAAGGATGTATAAGTCTTCAAAGCACATATGCCACGTATTAGAGTAGATTATCACTATCTACAAATCAGAGATGAGCGCAGCAACGAATGAAATTGAAACCCCAAATTGTTGCGGACGTGTGACTGTGCACTCATTTTAGAGTGTCTTCTTTTCTTAAGCTTGATCTCAATACCGCCTTCAAACAGAGAAAAAGGTGGAGGATAAATTCCTTCTGATTGTTGTAATAAGTAAGGGTTCGTCCATCGTCAAGATGCTTTCCTGCAAAGATCAGACGCTGTTGATCGAAGGGAATCCCTTCTTTGGCCTGGATCTTATCTTTGACATGAATCCCTTCTTTGGCCTGGATCTTATTTTTGACATCTTTAACGGTGTAAAAGTTCTCAACCTCAAGAGTGATGGTCTTAATAAGAGTTTTCACAAAGATCTGCATCTTCAAACTGGAATATAGCTAACAGATATACCTGTAAAGTATCACAAGCAACTTTTTGGTCAAAATTGTTTATTTATCAACGTATTACGAAAAAACAGTATCAAATTCCATAAGAAAATGAATTTTTTTTGGTCGAAATTGTCTATTTATCAACGTATTACTAAAAAACAATATCAAATTCCATAAGAAAATGAGAAATCGTTGCCTCCCAAGAATGAGAAATGTAATTCATAAACTAAAAGGAAAAGCTCACCAAAGCCAAAATTTTAAGCAATTGTCAAAAGATAACTCTTCACATAAAACGAAGAAGAGTAGGAGCTCTAACAAGGTTGCGTGACAAAATTTTATACACTAAGCTACAAAAACAATAAAATGGAGAACGCAATATAGCCTTGATAGCTATATTTTCATTCAAAATAAAATACACGCATTAGAAAACGAATTTTTAAGATATGAGAGCTTAAACAAAAAAAACATAGACCACCTGTAAATACAAACCCAGAAAGAAACCCTAAAAGCTTGCACATCAAGAAATATAAGCTACAGAAAATAAATATTACCGTCAATAACCACATACAGTCAGAGGCACAGAGCAAGATCTAATGGGAATCAACTCCTAAGTAGTGAAATAATGAAACGTTTTTTTGGCCTGAACAATGTGATGCATTTACAAAAGTTTTTCCCCATATAGCTGTTGTTGTAGCTTAATCAGGGTCACCATAAACTACATTTCTCAAAATATAGTCAAGTATGTCGAAGACAGGTGAATAGGAATCTGTGCCAACCAATATGCTTGGAAGAGGCCACAAGGCAAGCCACCAAATTTTCTGATCAGATTATGTTCTTTAAATTTATAAGTATATTGGAATCTTGGATACTTTTTATAGAATTTACATTTGCAAGAAAAACCTGGAAACTTTGCCAGCAGACATATTTTAGATCTAGCAGTGAAAACGAAATGTCATTGGTGCATAGATGATAATTCAATAATTAAATGATCTAGCAGTGAGAATGAAATTTCATTGGTGCATAGATGGTAATTGAGATTGTCCCGGACAGGAGAAAATTATGGAGCAGCCTCAAAATTTTGAAGCAGCTTCAGAGGCAGCAGATTGTAATTGCCTTCCAGAATCAAAAAAATAGCTTCAAGTTTGCCATCACCTAATCTGCCATAAACTCCATGAACAAATGAATAGATACAGAAGTCCTGAACTCAATGGACAAATGAATGAAAACAGATAATACAGAAGTCCTGAACTCAATGGAGAAATGAATAGAAACAGATAACGGACCAAAATGAATAGGAATATGATGCACTTCCTGCGACAAGTATTGGCATGACAATTGAGACCTTCCAGGACAAATTAAAGAAAAAAAAATTGGCTTCAATTTTACCATCATCTAATCTGTCCTAAACTCCAGGAACAAATGAATAGATACAGATGTCTTGAACTCAATGGACAAATGAATAGATACAGATGTCCTGAACTCAACGACAAATGAATAGAAACAGATAACAAACCAAAATGAATAGGAATATAAATGAACTTCCTGCAAAAATTGAGAACCGATTAATTAATTTGAGATTGCATTCCTGCGACAATTGAGAACCAATTAATTAATTTGATATTGCATTGTTGTAGATATGGAGATCAAATTTTACATATTTTGTCCAGTGAGACCTATATGTGAGAACCAAGGTTTCATGTTCCCATTATTGTTACAGACCGTTGAATTTTCAGTCCTCCCTGTCCTCGTTCTGAAACATGCAATAGATCATCAAGTCAGGATACAGGGCTGCAACTAGGAAAGCTCATAAACAAGGGAATATAATAAAAAATAAATAAAAAAATAAAAATAAAAAATAAAATAAAATAAAAATAAAAATAAAAATAAAAATCTGAAACATGCAATAGATCATCAAGTCGGGATACAGGACTGCAATTAGGAAAGCTCATAAACAAGTAAAAGAAAAAAATTATAAAAAGACATTCTATATAACGACAATGAGATACAAGATGATAGAGAAACTGACCGTGCTTTGCCACTTGTCAGTTTCCCATTGTTGTGCCCTACAAAAATATTTACTAAATTGTGTGCGTTCCATTACCCTTTGGATGTATGTGAATAATCCCGATGCATACAATGGTAGTCAGAGATGGTTCATAAGACATTCCTTGCACCAAAGGCTCTGCGATAATGGACATAGCTTTTGGGTGCAGTCATTGGATTACCTCAGTTATGGCTAAATATGGGTGAGACTCCTCCCATGGCTTGAAATGCATCGTAAATACTCCACCGGTGAGGAAATTTTCAGCCTCTCCAGCAAACAATCTCCCAAGCTGTCAAGAGGCATCCATGTCACATGGATAGATGAGGGGAATCGAGATAAGGAATTACTAACAGACAGAGTGGTCGATGCATTAATGAATGGAGTGTTCACCATTGCTACACACCTCGGACCAATACCCAAATTAATCAACATCTTTCAAATGAAAGACCAATTAACTTGATCATAAGCTTTGCTTATGAGATCTATCTTCAGGAAAAGTGATTGTTGGCTAGTCTCTTGGCCCCCTTGAAAGCTTTCCATGTGGAAAATGCAGTGTTATGAATATATCTCCGCTAAACAAACCTTATTTTAGATTGCCACACTACATACCAGGTAAATATCGACCAATTAGAAATCCAGAGAGATCCCCTTGAAACTTTCTGTTTATAATGAGCAGCTTTTAATAATTCGATTTCCAGAGAGATCCACTTGAAACTTTCTGTTTATAGTGAGCAGCTGCTAATAATTCAAAATTGGTTGTGTTCAGATTTAATGTCTTTGGAAGTAGAACATGAACAAATATATTAACTCTGCACACTTTCAGGTCCTAAAAATTATTTATTCACCATCTGCTGGTCATCCAAATTTAAATCGGTCCTATTCAGTTTGGATGTTTGATTGGTCTAAGATACTGGAGGGTGTTCTTTGATCTCTGCCTCCACTGACTCCTGACAACTGCCTCTAGGTTCATATTTAAGCTCAAGGGCATCGAGATGGTGTATTTAAGCTCAAGGTAGTACTCTCTCTATTTCTTATGGAGCGTGTTCTTTGACCTCTGCCTCCTCTGACTCCTGACAACTGCCTCTAGGTTCATATTTAAGCAAAAGGGCATCGAGATGGTGTATTTAAGCTCAAGATAGTACTCTTTCTATTTCTTATGATTTTCATATCGGTATATCTCTTTTTGGGGTCTGTAGCATAACTTTACAACTGACCATCATATTTAAGCTCAAGGGCATCGACATGTTATATTGAAGCTCAAGGCAGCACTCTCTCTATTTCTTATGATTTTCATATTGGTATATCTTTTTTTGGGGCCTATAAAATAACTTTACAACTGACCAAGCATAGTGGCATTGCTGAGGTGGTATGATGATCAAGGTGGTTTCTCAGATAGTTTAATGAACTGGACCATCTTTCCAAACACAAGTTGAATGCTAGCATCAAACATGCAATTGATTATGTCAAGCAGTTTCCTCCTCTAATTGTACCTTTGACAACTAATTCCATTGCATTTGTGGTGGGTGATTTTTGTAGCCATTCTTATCATTGTTGCTTTCTTGGATCAATCTCTTTTTGAGGCACATCTATTTGGCCACAATTTGTTTTATTTGAAATTGTAACAACAATCCGTATAAAAGCTATCACATACAGTTTGCCTTCTCAGCAGACCCAGGGCCAATTGTTATTAAGTTTAAAGATATTATCTCCATCAATTGTCAAAATAGTTCCTGACTGAAATATTAGCACATAGCTTGTGTTGCCGCAGTGTTTGGAGAACCTGTCGGATGTGGTGGAGGTGCTCTTCCCAACTCTGGCTGAAGATCAGAATGTCATCCAAGTATACTACTACAAAGGAGTTGGTGAATGGCCGCAAGATGTCATCCATTAGCCTCATAAAGGTTGCAGGAGCATTCGCCAATCCGAAAGGCATGACCAACCATTAGAAGAGGCCCTCCTTGGATTTGAAGGCAGTCTTCCACACATCTGAGGGCTCGATCGGCACCTGGTGATATCCTGACTTCAGATCGATCTTGCTGAAATATTTCACCCCCTTTAGTTGGTCTAGGCACCTCCACCTTGAATAAACACAAAGGAATCCAGAGACCTATGTCTCCACCCCTCAACCAAGCACAAGAGAGTCTAAAGACCTATGTCTCCACCCTCAACCAAACAAAAGTGAGTCCTCACAATCTCCCGTTGACCGATTTTGACTCGTGGTCAACGTGATTTTGACTTGCGAGTCAGTGATTGCAATGGGCTCGGGCGATGAGTCAGAAAAAATTAGGATAAAGTCAACGGTATTTTTTTTGGGTTTGCGTTTTTATTTTCCTTATTGCCACCACACCCGTGGAGTTCGTTGTTGGTTTTCTAATGCAACACGTGGAGACTAACATCGCAAGCGTTACAACTTACTTTGTCGTCTAGCCACTTTGACAACACTTTGTCTTTGTCGTTCGACACATGCAGTCACCAATTCTGGATAGCAAATAGGTCGATTAGAGCTCGGCTTTCGTTTTGTAACTTGTTGCTGCCCACACATCACAGCCACACTGAGTGTTGCATGTCATAGTCACGACTCACAGCAGTCTTGTTGTCGCCCGCCTATTCGGATTTTAGTCACACTACAATGTCGCGGCCCACCTATCCTAAAGTAAGTCGACTCAACTAAACTTGTCGAACTGTCAGCTGAACTTTGCGGAACAGTGAGGTTCTATCATGAAGTAAGTCAACTCAACTGAACTTGTCGAACTATCAGTTGAAGGTTCTGACTTTGAATTCACATTAACATACATAATATGTGTTTTTCCATTAAACTTTCCATAGTTTATTTATGGTGAATTCAGTGACAATTTTTATGATAGCAATAGTAATAAAATTTGAATCATGTTTTTGGTTGGGCGTTAATCCTGGTGGAATAACGATGGATTCAAGGAGTGATCCTTTTCATCCATGGTCGGTGGTGATCATGTCAGTAACATAAATTTATTTGGGTTTAATCCTGGTGGAAATAAAGATGGATTTAAGAAGAGATCCTTTTCATCCATGGTTGGTGGTGATCATGTCAGTTACATAAATTTATTTGAAGTCAACACGGGGACATTAAACCGAGGGTTGTCAAAGGATGGATTATTTTTATTTAATCATATTTTACTTCCATTGAAGTGGAATAATGGTGAAGGGTGGCTCTTACTGGGGATTCAATAGCAATTTTTATGGTATCAATAATAATAAAATTGCCGGGGTTCACCCTAGTGTAAATAGAGCTAAATTTAATCTCAGATCTTTTCTACCTATGGTCAGTGGTGATCCTATCAGTAAAAATAATGGCAGCGCTGTAAAAATAGATGTGGTTAAAACTGCCGCTAAAGAATGCCCTCAGAGACACAAGCGTACCAAGTATTATCATCTAGTATTTTGACCAACAGACAATGTTGATTGTTTTTTCTTTTCCTTCATTTGATTTTTAACCAATTTTTTCCCAAAATCTAGTCTGTATGACAATACCCATTATTGGTTGTGCTGAGTTGGGTTACCTTTTGTTGCATGGATCACAAAGCAGATCACATATATATTCATCTTTCAAATTTTAACTTCTTCATTATGATTAAGAAAGTTTCCAGGTTTGCAATGTGCATTGATTTCATTTAATTTTTCAGTTTTTTGTATCATTTTTATTTTTATTTTTTGTCTATTACAGGCCTACAAGAGCCACAAATTAAACACAAGTCCAAAAATTAATAATGCCGAGGGAGGAGGACTTTGTTTGGGCTTATTGTGACAAGATTCCTGGAGACCCCAGGCTCCTTTGTAAATTTTGCAAAGTGAAATGTAGTGGAGGCATTTATAGTTCAAGTACCACCTTGCACAGATACTCAACCATGATATCTCTGCGACAATGTTGACGAAAATGTCAAACACCAAGCAATCTTGGCCCTTGATATGTTGAGCCAGCCTAATGCTAAGAAAGCAAAGCAAAGCAAAATAAAGAAATAGGAACTCTTGGATTTGACCATTCTTCTTCCAATACCCCCTTGCCATCTCCCTCTATTGAATCCTCAATGTCGTTCCCAAGTTTCCCACACATGCCTCCAAGTCCAAGTCAAACTCAAGGCCAAATGAATCATCCTGCATTCAACACTGGAGGTGGAAACATATACACTTTTTTGCGCCCAACACAAAAATTGGTCCCCAAAGAAATAGGAACTCTTGGAGTTGACCATTCTTCTTCCAATACCCCCTTGTCACCTCCATCTGTTGAATCCTCAATGTCATTCCCAAGTTTCCCACACATGCCTCTAAGTCCAAGTCAAACTCAAGGCCAAATGAATCATCCTACATTCAACATTGGAGGTGGAAACATAAACACTTTTTCGCTCCCAACACAAAAACCGGTTCCCAACCTACCTTGGATGGCACTGGTTGGAAAAAAAATATCCATAGTCAGGGAAGGAAGGCCATTACTAGCTTTTGGTATTCTGATACACATTTCCACTGTGCCAGAAGTCCTCATTAGCAAGCTATGATTGATGTAGTTGTTGTTGCACGTCCAAGGTTCAAAGCCCCTTCATCAGAGAACCTTAGGACAAATTTGTTGTGAGAGAGTGTTGAAGATGTCACCTTAGGACAGATTTGTTGTTAGAGAGTGTTGACGATGCCATGCTTGTGCTATCTGAGTTTCATTCATCATGGGTAGAAACATGGTGCACTATCATGAGTGATGGATGGACAGATCAGAGGAATAGAACTTTAATAAATTTCCTTGTATCTTGTCCAACATGCATAATGTTTCTCAAATCAGTGGATGCCTCAAACAAGGTTAAGACTACCCAATTTATTTGTGAAATGGTGGAGGAAGTCGTTCAAGAAGTGGGAGAAGAACATGTACAAATTGTCACTGAGAATGCAGCTAATTATATGGTTGTTGGTAGACTTTTTGAGATTAGGCACCCCATTATCTTTTGGACCTCTTGTACTGCCCACTGCATAGATTTAATGCTTGAGGACATTGGTAAACTTCATTGGATACATGAGGTTGTGGAGAAGGCAAAATCCATAACCAATCCACACTATTGTCCTAAACACCATGAGAAAATACACTGAAGGTAAAGAGATTGTTCGACCTACAGTGACTAGATTTGCAACAATTTCATATCTTTGCAATATGTGGTCGAGCAAAGATAAATCTAAAGAGGATGTTCTTGGTACCTGAGTGGATAGCATCCATTCCAAGGCCCTTGAAGGCATTGAAATTGTTGCACTTGCGTTTAATGACAGATCTGGAAAGATGTCGAAGAGATTATTGCTATGACAAAGTCCCTTGTCAGAGTTCTCATGTACTTCAAGTCTTTTAACTTTTTCATTTTTTAAATTTCATTTCAAGCTTCTTTTTATTCTCAAGGTTGCATATTTCATTAAATTTGAAAGCTTGAACTTTCAAGATGGTTGATGGTGACAAACCCGCTATCGGTCACATTTATGAGATGATGGATCTGCAAAGGAGGCCATCAAAAGAAGATATGGGGATGAGGAGGTAAATTATTTGCCTCTTTGGGACATTATTGATGCAAGTTGGGATAGGCAATTGCATTCCCCCTTAAATGTTGTTGGGTACTTCTTAATCCCACAATATTTTTATGATAAGAGCAAATTTAATGAGGATGGGAATGTTGGCAGAGGACTTTTGACATGCATGGAAAGGTGCTTCCCTGTTCCAAAATTTAGAAGTCGTGTCTTTGAATTACAGGTTATACGATGCCAGCTAAATCATTTGCCTATACCAGTGCTATATGAGAAAGGACTAAGATGTTGCTAGGTACCCTTTGAGGCTTGAAGGCTTCACCAATTCATTAAATTGGTTTAAACTTTATTTTGTATGTTAAATGTTTTATTAACGTTTGTTGTCTTTTTAAGTTTTTACTATTTAGTATTTAGTACTTACTACTCACGAACAACTGCCACTTGCTAGGTCTTTGGTGGCAAAACTTTGGTAGTGATACGCTAGATTTGAAGAGATTTGCCATTCAAATCTTAAACCAATAATGCAGTGCTTTAGGTTGCGAGTGCAATTGGAGCATGTTTGAGAAAATACATCCTAAGAAGCGGAATCGATTGACACAAGCGCTTAAATGACTTTGTATTTGTCCATTACAATCTACGACTTCGCAACAAGCAAATACTAGGTGAGATCCTGAATTTGAAGGCTCCATAATCTAATTTGAAGTTTAAACTTTAATTCACATTTCAATCTCTCATGATAATGACAAGTTTGGATCATTCACCAATCGACCTTGAAGAGATAGATCTACAAACCACAAATGCATCAAATTGGGTCCAATTAGAAGAGGCTCCACTTTTAAGCCTACATGGCTTAGAGAACTTTGAGATTCAAACAAGCGAAGGAGTGGGAATAATCGCTTCTAGTTCTCACTCTAGGAGTCTTAGACTCTTAGTTACCGAGTTTTTACTGATTAGTATGCAGTATTTTGTAAACTTTTAGAAGCAGATGCTTCTGGTTCTATGTAGTCACTAGTTAGGAGTCTGGACTCAGAACTTTGAAGTTTGTACCATGTTTGGACTCATAAAATATATGAGATACTTATTCATTCATGATATTTTGGACATCTATTGATATTATGCATTGTTTCGACATGACTTTATTGAATATCAATGAATAATGTTTTTCTTTTTTTTTAATTCAATATATGTGTATCTCTTTATTTATTGAATTCACCGATTTTTTTCCGTTCCGATTAAAACTCCTCGCTCTTTTGCCTCGTCGATTTATTGTTGATTTAGAGTCTGGTAACATTGGTCAATACTCCTATTGCTCAACCAAATTGTGTTTCTCCTCTGTGTGCTATCGAAATCCAAGATCCCTTTGTGTAAAGTTGCCTTTAAACACCCCTTTACAACTTTGTTACACACTCTTACTCTGGTGGTGTTACACGTGTTGTTACACACTCTTACTCCTATGGTGTTACACTTGTGTTGATGTGCATGCCTCCTCAATAACAATACAATACCTCCTCAATAACCATAAGATGGATCACCTTCTACACAGGTGTTCAAGTCTCCTCAGGGACTATACAATGGATCCTTAGCATCAATAAGATTGATCACATTCTGTGCAAATGTTAAGGTCTCCTCAATGATTATATGATTGCTCATCGTTAGCACTGATGTTCATGTCTTGTCAACTCGAAATTTCCAGCATTTTCTTTTACATACATGATCTGTTTTCTCTCTACCTACGTTTTTTCCCTCTTTGTTCCTGCTTTCCTTTTTCCCCAACCCAAGAAAAAATGAACCTCTGCCAACATATATTCTTCTTATCTAGCTATTCGTTCTCCTCTTTCTTCCACCCAGTACGCCTCCACTTTCGCTGCTCAAGTCCCATCTTGGCGTTGTTCTTTTCTAGTCTAGCCAAGATCTTCAATTTGTTGTGTCTGTCTAGCCAACATGTTGCAGGCCAATCACATTGGAGCGAAATTTCAAGGATGTTAGATTTAAGTCACGAAGAGTGACTTCAATCTAACATCCTTGGAATTTTACTCGATTTCCTCAAAGGAGATGCCAATTTGTCTTGGAAGATTTGCTTGTTGATCACTCTTTGTTTCTCATCTCTACTATTGGCAAATGCCAACAGACAAATATTGAAATCTCAGCATCAATCCCTTGAATAGGTGCTAATTTGGAACAAAGGATTCTTTCAACAATACTACAATTTCCCCCGACATATATATAGCTGATAATAAAAAAATATTTTCCCTATGCTTTAATTAAAAGGTCTTTCCCACACCCAAAACAAATCTATTCTCCTAACAAAATTTAGATTCGGTGGTCCCAAATCATATATATTTGCTACAATGAGGTCAATCACCTCTACAGGTAGAGTAAGCTTCTAAGTGAATGATTAGGCATTGGATTAAAAGTAACAAGATCAAAAGTTGCTATATATAATATATACAACCTCCTTAGGGATTAGGTCGTCTAACTCTTCTAGAGCACTCAGCTTCCTCCAGTCTCTTGTCTGTCACCACAAAGTTCAAATGAAAGAACACAAGTTTAACCACATTACCATAACCTTCTTAGGGAATAGGTCCTCTAACTCTTCTAGAGCACTCAGCTTCCTCCAGTCTCTTGTCTGTCGCCACAAAGTTCATATGTTACCATAATCTTTGGAGCCCATTGAAACAATTATCTTATTTCTTAGCTTGGAAAACGATGAAGCTTAAATTCTTTGTGTCTGGCAGATTTTCGTTCCAACAGTGTTTTGATTCCAATAGCTAGTTCAAAAAACAAAGTTGTAAAGAGTAAGTCATGATTCTCTAGAAGATAACTAGCAATTAAAGAGGAAGGGGCCACACTTGAGCATCACTGGGAACCACACTCAAGCATCACTGGGAAATTTTGTACCTCGACAAAGGCTAATTGTAAAGAGTCATAATGAGACACTTCCTCAGGTGCCTGAAATTAATAAATAAATAAAAATGTACCTCGACAAAGGCTAATTGTAAAGAGTCATAATGAGACACTTCCTCAAGTGCCTGAAATTTTTATTCTATATTCTTCTTCTCTTTCTAATTTTGTAGATCAATAGCAATTTTTCTACTATCTTCTTCTTCTCTTTCTAACTTTGTAGATCAAAAGTATTAACTGTGCTTGGAAAGGAAGAATCAAGGATCAAAAGCATTAATTATATTTAGATAGGAAGAATCAAGAAAGCATTTCCTATACATAGTGATAACTCATTTCTTAATATGAAAAAAGGATCAATAGAATTAATTGTACTTGAATAGAAAGAATCAAGAAAGCATTTCCTGTACATAGTGATAACTCATTTCTTACTATGAAAGCATATTGACAGGCCAATGAAGCAGTGGTTCACTCGTGAGGTTGATGAAGAGTACCAAGCTCCATTCCTACAAAGCTCTACCCTGCTCGAATAGCTTGAATTTTAGTAGGTCGGGTGTTACTCCTAAACAAATTTGGCATATAGATACCCTCAGAATTTGGAAAGGGTGCTGTTCTTTAACAAAATTGCTATGTAAAGATAACCATCACATCATATTTGTTTCATATGAGAAACAAGAGATATAATAAAATTTATTTAACAGGAAACCAGAAGATTCCCCTAGAATCTGGGAAGGGTATTGTTCTTTATCAAAATTATAATGTAAAGATAACCATCAGATCATATGTGTTTCATTTGAGAGACGAGATATAATGAAATTTATTTAAGAAGAAGAAACCAAAAGATACCCCTAGAAACTGGGAAGGGTATGGTTCTTTATCAAAAATGTAATGTAAAGATAACCATCAGATCATGTGTTTCATGTAAGAGACAAGCGATACAATGAAATTTATTTAACAACAACAAATCAGAATCTACAATATGAACTCCCAAAAACATAATCTTACATATTTCAGTATGTGGAAGTTCATGGTTATTTAGAGTTCAATTATAATTATAATTTCTGGACTTTAAAATTGTGAAAGTCTACCCATTATCAAGGAAGTGAGAGACACTCTACCCATCATTGGCAGATCAAATTGACCAAATTGAAACTTTGAAGGGGAGCAAAGCTTCAATTGGATTCTCTAATGATGGCTAAGGTGTCCACTCAAAACAATGGGAATGTTCCTAAGTTATTAGAGTTAAAAATCTGTCTTACTTGAATCATCTTCTAGGCTATTTTTTCATAAATTTGTTAAATTAGATTCATAATTTTCACGTAGCTAATTTGCTCAAATACCCAAATAATTTTCACGTGACTAATTTGCCCAAATACCCAAATATCAAACTCTGGATGCTAGGGGTAACAACTGTCACAAGTGTAAGGGACAAATAAATGCAGTCACTCTACCTCAAACCAGCACAATTAAGCAAGGAGAAAGACAATTCACCCTCATGATATAATTGTTATGCATCTTACAATTAATCAAGGAGAAGGACCATTCACCCTCATGATATAATGGTTATGCATCTTAACCCCAGGAAAAGGATCACAAACAGGTTCTTTCCCCTCTACCAGTATCAATGGCTAAAAGTCACATTAATTTGTGGGGCGGCAAAATGAAAGACCCGTAGCAACTGAAAATGGAGATAGAGATAAAGCAATGGATTCAATCTTCTTAGGCATTTGTCACTTCTGTTGCTTGCTTTTATCTCCTCGTTGTCTAGTTAAAAAATAAAAACTGTTTTAGTTGTTATTTTAAGGGTATTGCTCAGATATATCAATGTTAATGCCAGAGGTAATGAGCAAATTAGAAAGTAGGGAAGCTTGGACAAGTGGCCACCAAAAGTGGTCACACCTACCATGGGTAGGAGATGGAAAACATGTGTGGTACCTCCACTGGTGACCACACCTACCATGGGTACAGGTTGGCAAAAATGTGCAGGACAATGTTAATGCTAGGGGTAATGAGCAAATTATAAAGCAAGGAGACTTGGACAATTGACCACCAAAAGTGGTCACACCTACCATCAGTAGGGGATGGCAAACATGTGTGGGACCTCCACTGATGGCCACTCCTACCCTGGGTATGGGTTGGCAAACATGTGTGGGACCTCCACCTCAAACCAACATGATTGTTGATAATTATAGCTTGGACAGGTGCCTCTACAAATTCTAAGAGTCAAGCATGCAGAAGACGTCCAAAATCCTTTTTAGGTGTTTGCTCATGAGAAGTGATTAATATGATTTATTTCCCCTAGTCTAACTTAGGAAAAGTACACTAATTAATTTACTTGATTAATGTTTGCTATTTAAGGAATTAGATCGAATCTCTACCGTTGATCTCAAGTGAGATTTATGATCTAATCTTAGACACTCATCACGTTGATGTCAGTGAAACTTATGATTTAATCTTAGCCACTCATCACCTAGGAGATTAGGGTTAGGGATTTGGCTTAATGAAATTATAACTATAAGTCTAAGGGAGAGGTGAAAGACACATTATTCTTGGAGGAGCAATTTTCTCAGAAGTGAAAGACTCAAAATTGAAGAGAAGAAGAAAAGGGTGCAACAAGGAGATTTCAACAAGAAGAATTCAGGAGCCAAGATCTTGGAGAGACCGGAGGGCGAGATTACAACAAGAAGAATTCAAGAGCCAAGATCTTTGAGAGAGAGGAGGGCGAGTTTTGTGAGGCAGCCAAGTTCCAGTGGAGGATTGCGCACGACCTAAAAGAGGGGTCAATTTCTCTGATGCGTAGGGGACTGTATAGATGGAAAAGAAAAGGTTGAATTGCAAGAGTTGAGTTTTTAAAGGCCGAAAATCTTCGAGAGTAGAATTTTCTAGCAGGCCGAAATTTCTAGGAGGTGATATTTCCAAGTTTTAAATTGATGTATTTCCTGTGTTCTCTAAGGGTTGTTTTCCTTGGTAAAGGGGCCCTAATTTTCTTAAGTAATAGAAAAGTGAAGGAGAATTTGTTGGGCAAATATTTGTTATTGTGAATGATTTTCTATTTTTAATTCCACAAATTATGAAGTTAAATACCAATGTATTTATTTTTAACAATTTTAGGTGAAATATTTTTTGGGTATAAAATAAATTGCTAGGAAAATTTAATTAGTTCTTGTATAAAAATTAACATGGTATCGAAGCACTAAAACTTTGAGGAGAATGAATATCAATTTGTCACAAGGGTTGTAACGACAAAATAATTTATTTTTTTAGTTTTATGGGGTTTCAGTATTTGATTTAGAAGTTGTGAAGATGGTTGCAACTGAGTTGGGGTTTGAAGACCTGTTGGAGGGTGCATCCAGCTATAAGTCTGTAAGAGGATATTATTAGTGTTAATGGAGAATGAGATTTGGGAGCCTGCGAGTAGCATGCCCACCCCGTGTTGATGTTTCACAACTAGCTGCCCGTAACCAAAAGAGCGTGAAGTACAAGAGAATCATCTTGGATGGGGTGAGAGATCATGTGATCCCTCATCTTTATAGGAAGAAATCTGCAAGGGAAATGTGGGGAAATGTGGGAGGCTTTGACTAAGTTCTAATGAAAATGGTGTTGAAGGAGAAGTTGTGGAACAACAAGATGTCCAAGTTAAATACAGTTGCAACATCTCTCACCAAGATCACATAGGTCCAAGATGAGTAGGCTAGAGATGGGAAGGCAATATCAAATTAAGAGTTGGTTAGGACAACCTTACATGGATTTTCAAAGCCATGGGTATTCTTCAACAAAGGGATCAAAGCAAGAGAGAACCTAACTAGGAGAGGTTATGGGATGATTTCATTCAGGGGGAGATTCAATTCAAGGAGTCTTTTCATGGGACCTAGTCCAAAGGTGATGATGAGAACCTTGCCCTTGTTAATCGGGCAAGGAAAGGAATGGGGAAGAACAACACAAGAGGAAAGAATACCTTAAAAGCGGGAGAAAAGGAGGACATGAACAAAGTGAAATGCTTTGCAAATCACAAATTTGGCCTATATGCAAGTCAGTGTCCAAACAAAAATAATGGCAAAGGGAAGTCACAAGTTGCAACACCAATAGACTCAAAAGTGAGCAAGTTTTCCAACAAGTTCGAGGAGTTCAAGGTAGTAACATGTCTTTCTGGCACCACTGATAAATATGCATGGTTCGTGGCCAGTGGAGCATCTCATCATATGACGTGATTGTAGGAGTAATTTGCCAGCATGAGAGAGAATGACTTTGTAGAGCTTGGCAAAAGTGCCAAGTGTGCAATAAAGGGCTTCGAGCTATTCAATTCCAACTAGAGTCAGGTGAACCCTTAGATATTACAGATGTTTTTTATGTTGTAGGGCTAGACAAGAACCCTCTTGCAGTCTCAGCCATGAAGGACAAGGGATATGAGGCTTGTTTCCAGGATGGGTAGGTGATTATCAAGTCCAAATCTTCAACTTCTAACACAAGATGAGTTATTGGGAGGAGAGAAGGTAGCATGTACATGATGAAGGGTTAGCCGGTACGTGCCTTGGTTCATGATAGTGATAACTTTGTGCAAGTTGTGGCATAGGTAAATGGAACATTTGAATCACAAGGCTTTGCCTATATTTTGGGAGATTGTCATTAATCTTCCTTAGTTTAGTGTGGAGGAATAGGGTGTTTGCAAAGGTTGTGCACTTGGCAAGTATGCCAAGACCACTTTCCCATGCAATGATTCCAAGTCCAAAGGGTTGTTGGATATAGTACATTCTGATGTGTGTGGTTCTATGTCAGTAGGGTCCTTGAGTGGGTACAACTATTATGTGACTTTTATAGGTGATTGCTCTATGAGGACATGGATTTACTTCATGAAGACCAAGGATAAGGTCTTTAATCGGTTTCGAGAGTTCGTGGAAAACCAAACTGGGAGGAAGATCAGAGTCCTTAGGTTGGACAATGAGGGTGAGTATACCTCAAATGAGTTCAAGGAATTTTGCAAATAGGAAAGCATCAAGAAAAGATGACAGTTCCTTACAACTCCCAACAAAATGGGGTTGTTGAGAGGAAGAATAGTGCCATCATCGAGGTTGTTAAAGCCATGATCCGTAATCAATATCTTCCCATGTTCCTATGAGGAAAAGGATGCAACATAGCAATTTATATTCAAAACAAGAGTCCTCACAAGGTCTTAGGGGATAAGACTTTTGAGGAGATGCTGACAGGAGTGAAACCAAAGGTTGGGCATTTTTGTATCTTCGAGTGTCCAGCGTATATCCATGTACCATCAGAGAAGAGGACAAAGTTGGAGCCCTCAAGACAAAAGGGCATTTTCTTTTGGGTGCAATGAAACTTCCAAGGCATATAAGGTGTGCATTCCATCACAAGGGAAGACAAAGGTGAGCAAGAGGCTTTGAAGGTTGAGGATGTTGATATTTGCAACTATCGTCAGTCTTCATTGCTGGAAAAAGTAACTAGTTTCGGTCTTCATAATTGTCATTATGTATATCTTAACGTAATGAGCAAAAGAAGAAAGAAAAATATTATTTTCAAGCATGAGTTTCATGCTTTGCTTTATTTTGTTGATCAACTAGGTCAAGCATGCATTTCATGCAGTCAAAAGAGTCATTCTCATTTATACAAGACCCATTTGTGCAAGTTGTAACATGTGAAAGATATTATTTTTGTGTCTAGAAAGTAAATTTGACCTCCAAGACCAAAACAGCCCTGCCAGTGAAAAGTCGACCTAGGAGAGGCTTATTCAACCTAATCTGAAGGGTATGTAAGGAAGAGAGTTTGAATCATTCAAACACACTTCAAAAGTTCAATCTCAAGCAAGAAAAGGGAGACAAGAAGAGCGAAGAACAGGAAGTCAAAGAGCAAGAAGAAAAATCTGATTTTTTGCTTTGATTCTCTCACACGTGTGAAAATTAGGAATTTTGCAGCTACTAAAAGGCCAAGAATTGCAAGTCTGCACTGTAAGTCTGATGTAAAGGGTCGAAACTAAGATTTGGAGCAAATTCGAAGAAGAATGACTTTTGTTGACTTTGAAGACTTTGACTTGCTTAAGGAAGGATTCCTTGGAGGGTTGACTTGGTGCTTGGAGGAGGTTTTAACTTTGGTCTTTGGGTCTTGAATTTCTCATTTGACTTGATTCTATAAAAAGAGAAGAAGTTATTTCAATGTCTTCCCTTGGGATTTTGCCCTGGCTTGGAGCCTAAATTTTGTGTTCATTGTCTTTTATGATCTTCATGGTTTATGCTCTTGCTAATTGTCTGATGAAGAAAATCTAATAAAGAATAATAAGAAGTTAACTAAATTTCACAAGCAATTATTAAGGATAAGGAGAATTGTTTAAATGCATGACCTACTAAGTTTTCCAACATTCATAATGTATGCTTGAGCCATTATGAATTTGTAAAGCATATTTTTAAACGCTAAAGAAAATTATTTTGTGACACGTCCCATTTGAACTTTCAAAAGAAAGAAATTCAAAATGTAAAGTTTTTGGCTCCAAATGGTTATGTCGACCTCCTCCCTTCTCAAATAGTCAAGTTGGCTCCAACAAAGGACACACCCATTCGGCCTAAAGAAAAACTATATAAAGTGCCAATTCGTTCCTCTATCAAGCTAAGAAGGAGCTCGCATCTTTTGTGGAAATTTCGGATGGTCTGAGACAAGCTTTTTTGTATGTTTTGAGGCAGCTTTGAGGTAGTTCGCCTGGCAGTTCTGAGGTAGTTCTGAGGTAGCTTGTTCATCTACTCTAAGGTAGAAAAGCTCGCAGTTCCGAGGTAAAAATTCTCACGGTTCCGAAGTAAAAAAGCTCGCAATTCTGAAGCAAAGAGACTTGCATCTTTGAGGCATCATATTTGAAGCAAAGAGACTTGCATCTTAGAGGCATCATATAGTATAAGTTTGAGGCAGCTAAGAGGAGCAAAGATCGACATCTGAACCATCCTAGTAGAGCAGCATTTTTGAGGCTAGAGCAAAGTTTGTTTTGAGCGAGATTGACCTGACTAGAAGGATGGACCTTGGACCAAGCTTGACTTAGTTATTGACCTAGATGTGTCTCTATCAAAATAAAGAATTCTCTATTGAAAAGGGTGGTTGGGTTTTACTCCATTGTGGGTTTTCCCAGGGTAAATCTCTTGTGTTCTTGTGTGGCTGTCTCTTTATGATCCTTCTATCTTATTTACTATATGATTGATGTCTTATGTGTAATTATTGAATGATGGAATTAATGAAAAAAATAAGAAAAGAAAAAATCATCAAAAATAATTACCATTAAAGAAGACCATGTAAAAATCAACAGACGAGAGGCCAACACCAGCAACAACTACTCAGTCTTCAGATCAAGAGGAGGAGCAAGAGGCACCTTCTAGTTCTGTTAAGAGGAGGCTGAAATGGCTAGAGTAGACACTAAGAGATGCTCAAGAGCATGTGGAGGCTCTTAGTAGTACTTTCAAGGAGAGCAAACCACCGAGATAGTTTCCTCATTAAATGGCACTCATGACTGACATCATTGACTATGAGACTAGCAATTACGAGGAGGCAATAGGTCAACAAGTTTGGCAAGACGCCATGGTAAAAGAGTATGTTTCTATCATGAAGGATGATGTCTAAGGCATTCTATTGCAGCCAAAGGGGAAATTAGTCGTTAGTTCGAGATGGATCTTCAAGATCAAACATGCTACAAATGGGAGCATATAGAAGTACATGGCTAGGTTCGTGGCCAAAGGTTTTTGTTGGACACCTAATCCTCTATGGGTTGGTGTGAAATGTGAACAGTCACCAGAGTCCAAAAGACCACTTGGTATATGAAGACCAAGGGTCACAAGGAATTGTATTATTGTTAATAGAATGTATCTCACAGTTATCCTACTCTAGTTGTCTTCTCCATGTGTGTTTGACATGGTATCAGAGCGGGCGATTACCTGCCCTAAATTGAGCCACTGATTTTGTGGCCTTTCTGCCTAATAACTCTGCAATGCGTATCAGAGTGGGTTGGTCAGACCTGCCCCTTTGCCATTCAGATTTGTGATTTTGAATCCTCTATCCACCAAATTTGAGTTGAGTTTTCTGCCTACTGTTCCATATAAAAAAATAACGGACAAACGCACCCAAGGATTTTTAAGAAACGATTGATATGTTTTATACCCAGCGTTCCCTTTGCTCGTCATTTATGTTTGTGCTCCATCACTGACCGTTTGCCTTCTCTTCTGACAGAATAAAAAATAAATAAAAATAAAAATAAAAGGTAGAGGTTCTTTCTGGCAGATAGAGTGATATCTATTTCAGTGATAACACTCCCTGCACATGTTTGCGGCATTTCAATTCTCTTTGTGCATGTTAGCGACATTCTGAGAGAGGAGCTCTGCATGTTTGTCTTGTGTGCCATTCTGAAGTTAACTATTGTAGTTTGGTACATAGTTATATAGCAAAGCAGCCAAGGTTTACATAATAGAATGATTCTTTATAGAGGTGATGTATTCATATTGTGCGCATACAACAATTTTGTTGTGGTTTATTATCCATGTCAAGGTGATGTATTCCCTTCTGGCGGTTTCAATCTTGCATTAAATTGGTAATTTCTCCTAAAAGATTTGCATTAAAGAATGAGTTTAAGTAGCGTCGATTATGACTTCCAGTTCGGTGAATTAGTCGATGATGTTTCCATTCTAAACTGAATTTTATACTCCACAGTTAAACACAGAATAAGTTCTCTAACTGTAATCCCTAGTGAAGTTCGGCTCGCTTTTTTGCAACGTGAAGGAATTTTAATATGTTGAAGTTGTTATAGGTAAAGAGAAAAAAAAAGAAGGTTCCTGTGCTTCCATATGCCTTGATATCTATAGTGAACACTTTTGGACTCTTTCACTTTCAAGTTCAAAAGTTTGGCAATTTAATTTTCTAAAACCATTGTTTCTACAAGTACATTTTTGGTCATTTGTTGACTTGAATTATTTGAATAATGAAGAAAATCCATTGATTATTAGAGTTATTAAGCACTTTAATAGTATCTACTGGTGGAAGCACAGTTAAAGTCAGCAAAGACACTCTCGGAGATATTCAAACCTCTACAACATGCACAAGAAAACATAGAATTTTTGCAGTTTGAATCATAGTTACAACGAGAAGAATTACAACAGTGGAGTCATCATTCTGAACTTGTTTCTGTTCAAAACATTGAGACAGACTCCCATCAACATCAAGAATATAAAGTTGAGGTTGGCCATATGAAAGATCAACAGCAGCAACAACAGAATGTTAAATGCCAACATTGTGACCGAGTTGACCATATGAAAGATCATTGTTTTGATCTTCATCCATGTGAGCATTATCATAAAACCACTCATTCTTCAAACACATGCTTCAAAAACAAATCTCCTACAAGAACAAAAATTCACCTTGGATGGATCACTTCTTGGCAATGGGCTTCAACAACGAAGAAGATATTTCAGTCATATGTCAGAACTTGTTCTAGAGTATTGAACAATCTTACATTTGAGTTTTCTCCATCTTCTCACCTTGTATCTGACAAGGGGGGAAGTGATGGTCATCTACAAGCTTCAAAGCCACATCAAGCAAGCCTGAGCCACAACCTGTCATACTAGATTTAGAGTTGTAGCCAGAGAGGATGCTCCTGAGCATGCCATTGGTTGGTGGTTAGCCTTAAACCATCTATGCGGGGTAAGACCTCCCTTTTCAAGCTGAGTTTCACCTTCTTCAAAGAATTGGGGACACTTCCTCTAGCAGAAGACTTCAGTTTCTTGCCAGTTCTGGAAGAGTTCCAAGAATTGCATTAAGCATTCCAGAATTGGTGGTCATCCTTAAACCATCGCAAGTTGTAGACCTCCCTTTTCTAGGTTGAAGGTCTCCCTCTCCGAAGCATTAGGGACAATTCCTCTAGCAGAAGATTTCAACTTATTGCCAGACTTGGAAGAGTTCTAGAAACTGCACTAAGCATCCCAGTGTTGGTTGTTATCCTTCAACCACCCCCTTATACCAACATTTCAAAGAACACAATCAGCCTAGTGTTGCCATGCATTTTTGCACATTTTTTTCTACAACTCTCTTCTTGGACTCATACATACCCCTTCGGATTAAGGGGGAATGTTGGGCACCTAATCCTCTATGGGTTGGTGTGGAATGTGACCAGTCACCAGAGTCCAAGAGACCACTTGGTATATAAAGACCAAGGGTCACAAGGAATTGTATTTATATGTGAATATTGTTAATAGAATGTATCTCACATTTATCCTACTCTGGTTGTCTTCTCCATGTGTGTTTAACAGTTTTTCCCAAAAGGACGGAAAGGATTACGAGGAGACATTTGCTCCAAACATTGGATACACTTATGTTAGGGCTCTTATGTTTATTGATTCAAAGATGGGATGGAGGATACATCAGTGTTTTTTTAGTACTAGTACATATAACATGTCCTTTACTTCCAATGAACCTCCTAACTCGAGTTGGAACTTAACAGTTCCAACACCCCTCACTGCATTCTTTGCATCAGTACCACCACAAACAAGTCTCAATCACTATCCATTAGACTGCTAAATAGCTCCTAAGCCTCTTCTTACATGGTATGATGCACCACTATCCAGGTACAAGTCAATCCTTCTGATGGTGTCGGTTGATAGATAAGAGACAAATGAGAAGCCCTTCTTAAACTTCAATGCAAACTCATGAACCATTGTTGACACTGATGTTTGTTGCAACTTCCCCTTCCCCTTTTTCTTCCTCTCTAAACATTGTGATACATAGTGCCCATTCTTATGGCATGCAAATCATTTCATTTTGCTCAAAGCCTTCTTCGTTCTAGCTTGTGAAGTAGCATGTCCACATGTATTTTTCTTCCTCTTTCCTTGCCTTTCTTAATAGGTAAGGGAAAGGTTCTCATCATCACTCCTCTATTGGCCTCCTAGAGGTTCCTCCTTAATCACCTCCTGAACAAAATCATCCCATAATCTTTCCCAATTAGGATGATTCCCTTCATGAAAAGAGTCCATAACTTAGTGAAGCCATTCAAGATCGTCCTTACCAATTCAGCCCCTGTCATGGTCGCCCTAACCGTTGCCAACTCATCACATACCTATGTGATCTTTGTCGAATAACTAGTCATGGTATTTGCTCTAGTCATCTTAGTGTTCTTGAGTTTCTCTCTTAGCACCATTTTTCTGTTTGCATCATCACTCTGATAAAGCGTCATCAGAGCCTCCCACATGTCCCTTGTTGTCTTCTTCTCAGATAGGTGAGGAATCACATGATCCCTCACCTTATCCAAGATAATTCTCCTAGCTTTCACATACTTTTAGTTATAGCTGGCCAATTATGTAACATCTATAGGCATCGTGAGTTTGGAGTTAGCAAACTCCCATATGCCCTTCTCCATGAGAATCAATGAAACCCTCACCTTCCGAGGACTGAACTTAGATGCACCCTCAATGCTATGTACACTATGGTTGATATGTGGCTCCCACACAAACTATAGGACTGTGACTCTCCTTTGTCGACTTCATTGTTGTCACCATTACTCCAATGCACCAGCTAGTATGGTCTCCTTCTAAGAGGTGATCACCCATCACTACTCGTTGTATACAAACTGGCACCACGCTTATGCAACTCTCCAACCTTGTATGCCCCTTGTATAATCTTTGCTTCGTTATCGGCAGCACTTCTAAGACTTCACCCAATCTATGGTTGACTGCTAGATTCCTCTACAACACGGCTCTCCTTGTTTGAATGACTATGTTTTGACCACTTTGCGGCACCATATGGGCTTTACAATCGCAACTCTCTTGTCAGCTAACAGTTTTATTGCTGACCTTGCTAGATTTGATGGCAGCTGGATTTTTCCTCTTAGCCCAACCACTATTGTCCTCAACAATTGGTTTTCGTTGCCCCATACATCGTTGACACTGACTCAACAATGGTTACAGGCAGCTTCTTTGACAACCCTCTCCTTCCTCACATACACAACTTGTTAGAGTTGGCTTGCCCTACAACTGCCAACTACTATTTTGGTTGTTGGCTTGACTAGCGTCCCATTCGACCTCTACCTCTTCTACTACCAATTCAACCTCTATGATTACCACATCCCTTGTGGTCTCAAATCGCACCATTCTTTGTGGTGCCTAATAGATCTGCCAGCAAATATTCACCCTTTCAGTCTGAGAAGTTATTATAGAATTCATCTTATCAGATACTTTGTTTTGGGTTGAGTGTTTTCTACTTCATTTATTCATGCTTGGATGATTTTGTCTAGTAATTAGCTAATTATCTGGCCTTTGAGTTCAATTGTTTTGCAACCAAATCTGAAACCCTGAAGTTGATATCCTTTGACTCCATGCCCAACGGATTTTTGCTCAGTCCAACCACTCCATTAAAACCTTTACCCTACCTAAGATCTGGAGACTGATCTGAGCAAACAACTAGTTGTTGAAGTGACATTGGACAACTGAGTTCTAGAGAGAGCACTCTCTAGGTTGGAAGGGCCACTTCCGACCTCCAAGACTAGTTGAAGGGTTGACTCAGAATTTGCCTTTATACAACGGGGTAAATTATGAGTGATAACAAATCCCGAGCATTCACCTGAAAATTGTTTATTTGGGGGGTTGAGTGACTTGCTATTCATGCGTGTGGAGGGTTGACTTGCACATCTTCTCATGGGGTTTAGTTGTCCACATATCTCTTGTCTAGTTTGATTAAACAACTTTAATAAAGGGGCACATTTGAGGATGCAATTATTACTACTATTTGTTTCTACTATTTGTTTCTACTATTTGGTATATTTGACAGTTTACATCACACCAAGGAGGCCATGCTCACAAATGCAAAAACAAAGATCCATAGTAGTGGAAAAACAAAAACAAAAACAAGAAACTAACCCTCTATCACAAAATATAACTCACCCTTTATGTCATTGCCTCTACCTTTGTTATAGTGCCCCACATCTTTCTCACACAAGATATTAAGTCGTTTCATCAGTGCACCTCCACCTTCTTTAACCTACATTGCATTCAATTTAAACAAATGAGAAAATTATGAAGTAAGAGTTAAATTAAGACAATTAACAAAATTATATACTAATAAATAAGTAAATTACTTAATACATACCTCCATTACCTTGTCCAATACACTTTTGAAACTAAACCAAGAGCATAGGTTGTAATGACTTGTTTAACTGCAACCCCTTCGCCCCCAAACCAAAAAATATATATATATATATATATATATATATATAGAAGAAAAAAAATATATCAAAACAACCACAAATTAAGCATGGCCATGCTCACAAATGTGAAAGTAAGAAAAAGCACGAGTAGAAAAAAAAATCACAACAACAAAACCAAAATAAATAAATAAATAAAAAAAACACAACAACAACAAAACTAATAAAATAAAACAAGAATAGAAACAACAAATGGACACACCAATCTCCAACCCCAAAATGCGTCGATGGCCAACCAAGGACACCCTGCACACCAAAAATATGAATAATATTAAATATACACAAAATGATCAGAGTAACATAAAAATATCTAATGAAAAATCTTAATTAGAGACCAACGATATTATAAGTAACCTTATGCACTAGAATTCAAACTTAATACATTAAGAGGAAGGAAAATTTTTGTATTTGAAATGAGAAGGATTTCATCACAAATCATACACAAATTTTGTACCAAGGAACAAATCCCCTCTACATTTGTCTTACCTTTACACTCTACTACAATCTCTCTCTCATAAAGATATTTTAGTAGTTTCATTAGTGATTATTCACATTCCATTATTTGCATTGCATTGAACTCAAAATACTAAATACACACAAAAGGTTGTGAGATATTATGAATAATTTCATGCACTAGAATGTACATCTTATGTAAAGACAAAATCATAAACTGTAAATAGATAAGGAGGGATGATCATATATTGGTAAATAGTGGATCATATATGAATATGTGCGTCAAAAAAAACTCACATGTACCTTTGCACTCTACTACAGTATTTTCCTCAGAAATAGATTTCAACACTTCAGTTAGTGATTCTCCACATTACATTACCTGCATTACAATGACGTCGATAATTAGATAGATGACAAAAAATGTAAGATGCCTTCCATTTAAATACACACAAATGGAGCCATACATATCAACTCAATCCTCGAGTTCACCCATTATGCTTGTGTAACCACGAGTTGTTAGGACCTACCTTAAGTTCCCACACAATGTACCAAACAGAGATTTAGATATATTATGAGAAATCATAAACCAAAACTAAATGTCTTGTGAGTAATATTACACAAAAGTACATCTTATATATTTCAAGAATTTAGTTAGTTATTCTCCATATTACATTATTACATTACCCGCATTACAATGTGGTCAATGATTACATAGATGAAAAAAATGTAAGATGCTTTGAATTTAAATACACACAAATGGAACCATACATATCACCTCAATCTTTGCCTTCATCCATCATGCTTGTATGAACATAGTTGTTAGGACCTACCTTAATTTCCTACACAATGTACCAAACAGAAACTTAGATATATTATGTGAAATCATAAACCAAAACAAAATGTCTCATGAGTAATATTATGCAAAAGTGCATCTTATGTAATGTCCAAAAATCATAATTACAAAAGAAGGGGGAAGGGGAACGGGAAGATATCCATGTCAGAACCAAAAGATAACGCACTTTTTACCCTTGTTCTCCTACACATTAGCAAGTCTCTCCCATTCAAAAACAATTATGTAATTTTCTCAATACTCCACCACCTTACTTTGCCCACATTTGCAGACCACACACTATATATTTAAATCTAAAATGAAATAATATGCATCTATTTAAACATGAGTCTTGCAACAAAATATAACTCACCCTCTATCTTTGCTTATACCTTTGCTATGGTAAGTCACATCTCTCTCACGCAAAGAAAATGGTACTTTCATCTGTTTCCTTTCACCTTTCTTAATCTGCACTGCATCTACATTTCAATAAACACATGTTACAATGATAAAGCAACAAATGAATTAAATAAAAGTGGACATAGAACCATATAATTATGTAGTAACAAACAAGTAAACCCCATGTTTCCCTTCACCTTTCTTAATCTGCACTGCATCTACATTTCAATAAACACATGTTATAATGATGAAGCAACAAATGAATTAAATAAAAGTGGACATAGCACCATATAATTTTGTAGTAATAAACAAGTAAAGCCCCTCATATATACCTATGTATTTTTCTCAATACACCACCACCTCCCTTTGCCTACATTTGCATACCACCCACTATATAAATAAATCTCAAATAATATAATATGCATCTATTTAAACATGAGCTTGGCAAAAAAATATAGCTCACCCTTTATCTTTGCTTATACCTTTGTTATTGTGCCTCACATCTCTCTTATGCAAAAAAATAGTAATTTCACCAGTGTTCCTTCACCTTTCTTAATTTGCACTCCATCTACAAATCAGCAAGCACACATGATATAATGATGAAGCAACAAATGAATTAAATAAAAATGGACGCAAAACCATATAATTATCTAGTAACAAAAACATAAAGCCCCCCTACATACCTTGTTTGTCTTTATGCATAAAGAAGCAAATTCCTCATACATACCTATTTCGCCTTTGCCCGTTATACTTGTGGACTCTAGATAATCCCTAAATCCACACTACTGAACCCAAAAAAAACGTGAACCAAAAAAAAATAGATTAAAAAACACACAAGATAAAAATGCCAAACAATAAATTAGCATGGCCATGCTCACAAAAACAAAGATACAACAACCACAACAAGGAAAAAACAAAGTAAAACAAGAAAAGGAAAAATATAACAAACAATATAAAAAACAAAAATAACAAAAGACAAAAATACAAAAATAACAAGAATAAAAATAAAAAGACAAATAAGAAATAGACTCTGCACTATAACTGCAAAAAGCATCAACGGCCATTCAAGGGCACCCTGCACGTCAACAAAATAAATAAGTATTAGATAGAGATTAGAAAATATTATGAGAAGTATTAAATAAATATCAAATATTGTGAGAAATATGAAGCAGAGATCAAAATATCTTAGTGATTCTCCACATTACATTACCTGCATTACAATGGCGTCGATAATTAGATAGATGACAAAAAATGTAAGATGCCTTGCATTTAAATACACACAAATGGAGCCATACATATCACCTCAATCTTCAAGTTCACCGACTCTGCTTGTGTAACCACGGGTTGTTACGACCTGCCTTAAGTTCCCACACAATGTACCAAACAGACACTTAGATATATTATGGAAATCATAAACCAAAACTAAATGTCTTATGAGTAATATTACACAAAAGTACATCTTATATATTTCAAGAATTTAGTTAGTTATTCCCCATATTACATTATTACATTACCCGCATTACAATGTGATCAAAGATTACATAGATGAAAAATAATGTAAGATGCCTAGAATTTAAATACACACAAATGGAACCATACATATCACCTCAATCTTTGCCTTCATCCATCATGCTTGTATAAACATAGTTGTTAGGACCTACCTTAATTTCCTACACAATGTACCAAACAGAAACTTAGATATATTATGTCAAATCATAAACCAAAACAAAATGTCTCATGAGTAATATTATGCAAAAGTGCATCTTATGTAATGACCAAAAATCGTAATTCCAAAAGAAGGGGGAAGGGGAACGGGAACTGGAAGATATCCATGTCAAAACCAAAAGATAACACACTTTTTGCCCTTGTTCTACACATTAGCAAGTCTCTCCCATACAAAAACAATTATGTAGTTTTCTCAATACTCCACCACCGTACTTCGCCCACATTTGCATACCACACACTATATATTTAGTTCTTAAATGAAATAATATGCATCTATTTAAAAATTAGTCTTGCAACAAAATGTAACTCACCCTCTATCTTTGATATTACCTTTGCTATGGTGCCTCACATCTCTCTCACGCAAAGAAAATAGTACCTTCATCTGTTTCCCATCACCTTTCTTAATCTGCACTGCATCTACATTCAATAAACACATGTTACAATGATGAAGCAACAAATGAATTAAATAAAAGTGGACATAGAACCATATAATTATGTAGTAACAGACAAGTAAACCCCCTGTTTCCCTTCACCTTTCTTAATCTGCACTGCATCTACATTTCAATAAACACCTGTTATAATGATGAAGCAACAAATGGATTAAATAAAAGTGGACATAGAGCCATATAATTATGTAGTAATAAACAAGTAAAGCCCCTCATATATACTTGTGTATTTTTCTCAATACTCCACCACCTTCCTTTACCTACATTTGCATACCACACAGTATATAAACAAATCTCAAATTCCTTTACCTACATTTGCATACCGCACACTATATAAATAAATCTCAAATAATATAATATGCATCTATTTAAACATGAGTCATAAATCTCAAATAATATAATATGCATCTAGTTAAACATGACACCTGGCAAAAAAATATAACTCGCCCTTTATCTTTGCTTATACCTTTGTTATTATGCCTCACATCTCTCTTATGCAAAAAAATAGTAATTTCACCAGAGTTCCTTCACCTTTCTTAATATGCACTACATCTACAAATCAGCAAGCACACATGATATAATGATGAAGCAACAAATGAATTAAATAAAAATGGACGTAGAACCATATAATTATGTAGTAACAAAAACATAAAGCCCCCCTACATACCTTGTTTGTCTTTATGCATAAAGAAGCAAATTCCTCATACATACCTATTTCGCCTTTACCTGTTATACTTGTGGGCTCTACATAATTCCTAAATCCACACTATTGAACCCAAAAGAAAATGTGAACCAGAAAAAAATAGGTAAAAAATCACACAAGATAAAAATGCCAAACAATAAATTAGCATGGCCATGCTCACAAAAACAAGGATCCAACAGCCACAACATGGAAAAAACAAAATAAAACAAGAATATGAAAAATATAAAAAGACAAAAATACAAAAATAACAAGAATAAAAATAAAAAGACAAATAAGAAATAGACTCTGCACTATAACTGCAAAAAGCATCAATGGCCAACCAAGGGCACCCTGCACGTCAACAAAATAAATAAATATTAGATAGAGATTAGAAAATATTCTGAGAAGTATTAAATAAATATTAAATATTGTGAGAAATATGAAGCAGAGATCAAAATATCTTAGTGATTCTCCACATTACATTACCTGCATTACAATGACGTCGATAATTAGATAGATGACAGAAAATGTAAGATGCCTTGCATTTAAATACACACAAATGGAGCCATACATATCACCTCAATCTTCGAGTTCACCCACTATGCTTGGGTAACCACGGGTTGTTACAACCTGCCTTAAGTTCCCACAGAATGTACGAAATAGACACTTTGATATATTGTGAGAAATCATAAACCAAAACTAAATGTTTTATGAGTAATATTACACAAAAGTACATCTTATATATTTCAAGAATTTAGTTAGTTATTCTCCATATTACATTATTACATTGCCCGCATTACAATGTGGTCAATCATTACACAGATGAAAAATAATGTAAGATGCCTTGAATTTAAATACACACAAATGGAACCATACATATCACCTCAATATTTGCCTTCATCCATCATGCTTGTATAAACATAGTTGTTAGGACCTATCTTAATTTCCTACACAATGTACCAAACAGAAACTTAGATATATTATGTCAAATCGTAAACCAAAACAAAATGTTTCATGAGTAATATCATGCAAAAGTGCATCTTATGTAATAAACAAAAATCATAATTCCAAAAGAACGGGAAAGGGGAACGGGAACGGAAAGCTATCCATGTCAAAACCAAAAGATAACACACTTTTTTCCCTTATTCTCCTACACATTAGCAAGTCTCTTTCGTACAAAAACAATTATGTAGTTTTCTCAATACTCCACCACCTTACTTTGTCCACATTTGCATACCACACACTATATATTTAAATCTAAAATGAAATAATATGCATCTATTTAAACATGAGTCTTGCAACAAAATATAACTCACCCTCTATCTTTGATTATACCTTTGCTATGGTGCCTCACATCTCTCTCACGCAAAGAAAATAGTACTTTCATCTGTTTGCCTTCACCTTTCTTAATCTGCACTGCATCTACATTCAATAAACACATGTTACAATGATGAAGCAACAAATGAATTAAATAAAACTGGACATAGAACCATATAATTATGTAGTAACAGACAAGTAAACCCCCTGTTTCCCTTCACCTTTCTTAATCTGCACTGCATCTACATTTCAATAAACACCTGTTATAATGATGAAGCAACAAATGAATTAAATAAAAGCGGACATAGAGCCATATAATTATGTAGTAATAAACAAGTAAAGCCCCTCATATATACCTATGTATTTTTCTCAATACTCCACCACCTTCCTTTACCTACATTTCCATACCACACACTATATAAATAAATCTCAAATTCCTCTAACTACATTTGCATACCGCACAATATATAAATAAATCTCAAATAACATAATATGCATCTATTTAAACATGAGTCATAAATCTCAAATAATATAATATGCATCAACTTAAACATGAGCCTAGCAAAAAAATATAACTCGCCTTTTATCTTTGCTTATACCTTTGTTATTGTGCCTCACATCTCTCTTATGCAAAAAAATAGTAATTCCACCAGTGCTCCTTCACCTTTCTTAATCTGCACTGCATCTACAAATCAGCAAGCACACATGATATAATGATGAACCAACAAATGAATTAAATAAAAATCGACGTAGAACCATATAATTATGTAGTAACAAAAACATAAAGCCCCCCTACATACCTTGTTTGTCTTTATGCATAAAGAAGCAAATTCCTCATACATACCTATTTCGCCTTTGCCCATTATACTTGTGGACTCTAGATAATCCCTAAATCCACACTATTGAACCCAAAAGAAAATGTGAACCAAAAAAAAAAAAAATCACACAAGATAAAAATGCCAAACAATAAATTAGCATGGCCATGCTCACAAAAACAAAGATGCAACAGCCACAACATGGAAAAAACAAAATAAAACAAGAATAGGAAAAATATAAAATAACAAAAATAAAAATTCAAAAATAACAAAAATAAAAATAAAAAGACAAATAAGAAATAGACTTTGCACTATAACTGCAAAAAACATCAATGGCCAACCAAGGGCACCGTGCACGTCAACAAAATAAATAAATATTAGATAGAGATTAGAAAATATTCTAAGAAGTATTAAATAAATATCAAATATTCTGAGAAATATGAAGCAGAAATCAAAATATCTTAGTGATTCTCCACATTACATTACCTGCACTACAATGACGTCAATAATTAGATAGATGACAAAAAATGTAAGATGCCTTGAATTTAAATACACACAAATGGAGCCATACATATCACCTCAATCTTCGAGTTCACGCATTATGCTTGTGTAGCCACGGGTTGTTATGACCTGCCTTAAGTTCCCACACAATGTAGCAAACAGACAGATATATTATGAGAAATCATAAACCAAAACTAAATGTTTCGTGAGTAATATTACACAAAAGTACATGCTATATATTTCAAAAATTTTATTAGTTATTCTCCATATTACATTATTACATTACCCGCATTACAATGTGGTCAATGATTACACAGATGAAAAATAATGTAGGATGCCTTGAATTTAAACACACAAATGGAACCATACATATCACCTCAATCTTTGCCTTCATCCATCATGCTTGTATAAACATAGTTGTTAGGACATACCTTAATTTCCTACACAATGTACCAAACAGAAACTTAGAAATATTATGTCAAATCATAAACCAAAAAAAAAAAATGTCTCATGAGCAATATTATGCAAAAGTGCATCTTATGTAATAAACAAAAATCGTAATTCCAAAAGAAGGGGGAAGGGGAACGGGAGCGGGAAGATATCCTTGTCAAAACCAAAAGATAACGCACTTTTTTCCCTTGTTCGCCTACACATTAGCAAGTCTCTCCCATACAAAAACAATTATGTAGTTTTCACAATACTCAACCACTTTACTTTGCCCACATTTGCATACCACACACTATATATTTATATCTAAAATGAAATAATATGTATCTATTTAAACATGAGTCTTGCAACAAAATATAACTCACCCTCTATCTTTGCTTACACCTTTGCTATGGTGCCTCACATCTCTCTCACGCAAAGAAAATAGTACTTTCATCTGTTTCCCTTCACCTTTCTTAATCTGCACTGCATCTACATTTCAATAAACATATGTTACAATGATGAAGCAACAAATGAATTAACTAAAAGTGGACATAGAACCATATAATTATGTAGTAAGAAACAACTAAACCGCCTGTTTCCCTTCTCCTTTCTTAATCTGCACTGCATCTACATTTCAATAAACACGTTTTATAATGATGAAGCAACAAATGAATTAAATAAAAGTGGACATAGAACCATGTAATTATGTAGTAATAAACAAGTAAAGCCCCTCATATATACCTGTGTATTTTTCTCAATACTCCACCACCTTCGTTTACCTACATTTGCATACTACACACCACATAAATAAATCTCAAATAATATAATATGCACCTATTTAAACATGAGTCATAAATCTCAAATAATATAATATGCATCTATTTAAACATGAGCCTGGAAAAAAAAAAAAAATAGCTTACCTTGCTTATACCTTTGTTATTGTGCCTCACATCTCTCTTATGCAAAAAAATATTAATTTCACCAATGTTCTTTCACCTTTCTTAATCTGCACTGCATCTACAAATCAGCAAGCACACATGATATAATGATGAAGCAACAAATGAATTAAATAAAAATGGACGTAGAACCATATAATTATGTAGTAACAAAAACATAAAGCCCCCCTACATACCTTGTCTATCTTTATGCATAAAGAAGCAAATTCCTCATACATACCTATTTCGCCGTTGCCCGTTATACTTGTGGATTTTAGATAATCCCTAAATCCACACTATTGAACCCAAAAGAAAATGTGAATTCAAAAAAAAAAAAAAAGACACACAAGATAAAAATGCCAAACAATAAATTAGCATGGCCATGCTCACAAACACAAAGATACAACGTCCACAACATGGAAAAAAATAAAATAAAACAAGAATAGAAAAAATATAACAAACAATATAAGAAAAAAAAAATAACAAAAGACAAAAATACAAAAAGAATAAGAACAAAAATAAAAAGACAAATAAGAAATAGACTCTACACTATAACTGCAAAAAGCGTTAATGGCCAACCAAGGGCACCCTGCACGTCAACAAAATAAATAAGTATTAGATAGAGATTAAAAAATATTTTGAGAAGTATTAAATAAATATCAAATATTGTGAGAAATATGAAGCGGAGATCAAAATATCTTAGTGATTCTCCACATTACATTACCTGCATTACAATGACATCGATAATTAGATAGATGACAAAAAATGTAAGATGCCTTGCATTTAAATACACACAAATGGAGCCATACATATCACCTCAATCTTCGAGTTCACCCACTATGCTTGTGTAACCACAGGTTGTTACAACCTGCCTTAAGTTCCCACACAATGTACTAAACAGACACTTAGATATATTATGAGAAATCATAAACCAAAACTAAATGTCTTATGAGTAATATTACACAAAAGTACATCTTATATATTTCAAGAAATTAGTTGGTTATTCTCCATAGTACATTATTACATTACCCACATTACAATGTGGTCAATAATTACATAGATGAAAAATAATGTAAGATGCCTTGAATTTAGATACACACAAATGGAACCATACATATCACCTCAATATTTTCCTTCATCCATCATGCTTGTATAAACATAGTTGTTAAGGCCTACATTAATTTCCTACACAATGTACCACACAGAAACTTAGATATATTATGTCAAATCATAAACCAAAACAAAATGTTTCATGAGTAATATTATGCAAAAGTGCATCTTATGTAATGAACAAAAACCGTAATTCCAAAAGAAGGGGGAAGGGGAACGGGAATAGGAAGATATCCATGTCAAAACCAAAAGATGACGCACTTTTTGCCCTTGTTCTCCTACACATTAGCAAGTCTCTCCCATACAAAAACAATTATGTAGTTTTCTCAATACTCCACCACCTTACTTTGCCCACATTTGCATACCACACATTATATATTTAAATCTAAAATGAAATAATATGCATCTATTTAAACATGAGTCTTGCAACAAAATATAGCTCACCTCTATCTTTGCTTATACCTTTGCTATGGTGCCTCACATCTCTCTCACGCAAAGAAAATAGTACTTTTATCTGTTTCCCTTCACCTTTCTTAATATGCACTGCATCTACATATCAATAAACACATGTTACAATGATGAAGCAACAAATGAATTAAATAAAAGTGGATACAGAACCATATAAATATATAGTAACAAACAAGTAAACCCCCTGTTTCCCTTCACCTTTCTTAATCTGCACTACATCTACATTTCAATAAACACATGTTATAATGATGAAGCAACAAATGAATTAAATAAAAGTGAAGATAGAACCATATAATTATGTAGTAATAAACAAGTAAAGCCCCTCATATATACCTGTGTATATTTCTCAATACTCCACCACCTTCTTTTACCTACATTTGCATACCATACACTATACAAATAAATCTCAAATTCCTTTACCTACATTTGTGTACCACACACTATATAAATAAATCTCAAATAATATAATATGCATCTAGTTAAACATGAGTCATAAATCTCAAATAATATAATATGCATCTATTTAAACATGAGCCAGACAAAAAAATATAGCTCACCCTTTATCTTTGCTTATACCTTTGTTATTATGCCTCACATCTCTCTTATGCAAAAAAATAGTAATTTCACCAGTGTTCCTTCACCTTTCTTAATATACACTCCGTCTACAAATCAGCAAGCACACATGATATAATGATGAAGCAACAAATGAATTAAATAAAAATGGACGTAGAACCATATAATTATGTAGTAACAAAAACATAAAGCCCCCCTACATACCTTGTTTGTCTTTATGCATAAAGAAGCAAATTCCTCCTACATACCTATTTCGCCTTTGCCCGTTATACTTGTGGACTCTAGATAATCCCTAAATCCACACTATTGAACCCAAAAGAAAATGTGAACCAAAAAAAAAAAGATAAAAAAAACACACAAGATAAAAATGCCAAACAATAAATTAGCATGGCCATGCTCACAAAAACAAAGATACAACAACCACAACATGGAAAAAAACAAAATAGAACAAGAATAGGAAAAATATAACAAACAATATAAAAAAACAAAAATAACAAAATACAAAAATACAAAAACAACAAGAATAAAAATGAAAAGATAAATAAGAAATAGACTCTGCACTATAAATGCAAAAGGCATCAATGGCCAACCAAGGGCACCCTGCACGTCAACAAAATAAATAAGTATTAAATAGAGATTAGAAAATATTCTGAGAAGTATTAAATATATATCAAATATTGTGAGAAATATGAAGCGGAGATCAAAATATCGAAGTGATTCTCCACATTACATTACCTGCATTACACAATGACGTCGATAATTAGATAGATGACAAAAAATGTAAGATGCCTTGCATTAAAATACACACAAATGGAGCCATACATATCACCTCAATCTTCGAGTTCACCCACTATGCTTGTGTAACCACGGGTTGTTACAACCTGCCTTAAGTTCCCACACAATGTACCAAACAGACACTTAGATATATTATGAGAAATCATAAACCAAAACTAAATGTCTTATGAGTAATATTACACAAAAGTACATCTTATATATTTCAATAATTTAGTTAGTTATTCTCCATGTTACATTATTACATTACCCGCATTGCAATGTGGTCAATGATTACATAGATGAAAAATAATGTAAGAAATGGAACCATACATATCACCTCAATCTTTGCCTTCATCCATCATGCTTGTATAAACATAGTTGTTAGGACCTACCTTAATTTCCTACACAATACCAAACAGAAACTTAAATATATTATGTCAAATCATAAACCAAAACAAAATGTCTCATGAGTAATATTATGCAAAAGTGCATCTTATGTAATGACCAAAAATCGTAATTCCAAAAGAAGGGGGAACGGGAACGGGAACGTGAAGTTATCCATGTCAAAACCAAAAGATAACGCACTTTTTTCCCTTGTTCTCCTACACATTAGCAAGTCTCTCATACAAAAACAATTATGTAGTTTTCTCAATACTCCACCACCTTACTTTGCCCACATTTGCATACCACACACTATATATTTAAATCTAAAATGAAATAATATGCATCTATTTAAACATGAGTCTTGCAACAAAATATAACTCACCCTCTATCTTTGCTTATACCTTGCTATGGTGCCTCACATCTCTCTCACGCAAAGAAAATAGTACTTTCATCTGTTTCCCTTCGCCTTTCTTAATCTGCACCGCATCTACATTTCAATAAACACATGTTACAATGATGAAGCAACAAATGAATTAAATAAAAGTGGACATAGAACCATATAATTATGTAGGAACAAACAAGTAAACCCCCTGTTTCCCTTCACCTTTCTTAATTTGCACTGCATCTACATTTCAATAAACACATGTTATAATGATGAAGAAACAAATGAATTAAATAAAAGTGGACATAGAACCATATAATTATGTAGTAATAAACAAGTAAATCCCTTCATATATACCTGTGTATTTTTCTCAATACTCCACCACCTTCCTTTACCTACATTTGCATACCACACACTATAAATAAATCTCTAATTCCTTTACCTACATTTGCATGCCACACACTATATAAATAAATCTCAAATAATATAATATGCATCTATTTAAACATGAGCCTAGCAAAAAATTATAACTCACCCTCTATCTTTGCTTATACCTTTCTTATTGTGCCTCACATCTCTCCTATGCAAACTATTTAAATATGAGCCTAGCAAAAAAATATAACTCACCCTCTATCTTTGCTTATACCTTTGTTATTGTGCCTCACATCTCTCTTATGCAAAAAAATAGTAATTTCACTAGTGTTCCTTCACCTTTCTTAATCAAATCAGTAAGCACGCATGATATAATGATGAAGCAACAAATGAATTAAATAAAAATGGACATAGAACCATACAATTACGTAGTAACAAAAATATAAAGCCCCCCTACATACCGTGTTTGTCTTTATGCATAAAGAAACAAATTCCTCATACATACATATTTCGCCTTTGCCCGTTATACTTGTGGACTCTAGATAATCCCTAAATCCACACTAATGAACCCAAAAGAAAATGTGAACCAAAAAAAAAATAGATAAAAAACACACAAGATAAAAATGCTCAAACAATAAATTAGCATGGCCATGCTCACAAAAACAAAGATACAACAGCCACATGGAAAAAACAAAATAAAACAAGAATAGGAAAAATATAACAAACAATATAAAAAAAAAACAAAACAAAAAAAAAAAAAAAATAAAAACAAAAAACAAAAATACAAAAATAACAAGAATAAAAATAAAAAGACAAATAAGAAATAGACTCTGCACTATAACTGCAAAAAGCATGAATGGCGAACCAAGGGCACCCTGCACGTCAACAAAATAAATAAGTATTAAATAGAGATTAGAAAATACTCTGAGAAGTATCAAATAAATATCAAATATTGTGAGAAATATGAAGCGGAGATCAAAATATCTTAGCGATTCTCCACATTACATTCCCTGCATTACAATGACGTCGATAATTAGATAGATGACAAAAAATGTAAGATGTCTTGCATTTAAATACACACAAATGGTGCCATACATATCACCTCAATCTTCGAGTTCACCCACTATGCTTGTGTAACTATGGGTTGTTACGACCTGCCTTAAGTTCCCACACAATGTACCAAACAGACACTTAGATATATTATGAAAAATCATAAACCAAAACTAAATGTCTTATGAGTAATATTACACAAAAAGTACATCTTATATATTTCAAGAATTTAGTTAGTTATTCTCCATATTACATTATTACATTACTCGCATTACAATGTGGTCAATGATTACATAGATGACAAATAATGTAAGATGCCTTGAATTTAAATACACACAAATGGAACCAGACATATCACCTCAATCTTTGCCTTCATACATCATGCTTGTATAAACATAGTTGTTAGGACCTACCTTAATTTCCTACACAATGTACCAAACAAAAACTTAGATATATTATGTCAAATCATAAACCAAAACAAAATGTATCATGAGTAATATTGTGCAAAAATGCATCTTATGTAATGACCAAAAATCGTCATTACAAAAGAAGGGGAAAGGGGAACGGGAACGGGAAGATATCCATGTCAAAACCAAAAGATAACGCACTTTTTGCCCTTGTTCTCCTACACATTAGCAAGTCTCTCCCATACAAAAACAATTATGTAGTTTTCTCAATACTCCACCACCTTACTTTGCCCACATTTGCATACCACACACCATATATTTAAATTTGAAATGAAATAATATGCATCTACTTAAACATATTATGAGTAATATTAAATAAACACAATATTCAAAGAAATACAGATGATATAATGATGAAAGAACAAACGAGTCTAATAAAAATGGACATAGAATCATATAATTATGTCGTAACAAACAAGTAAAGCACCCCATACATACCTGCATAGTTTTCTCAATACTCCACGATCGTCCTTTACTCATATTTGTATACTACACATTATATAAATAAATCTCAAATAATATAATATGCATCTATTTAAACATGAGCCTTGCAACAAAATATAACTCACCCTCTGTCTGTGCTTATACCTTTGCTATGGCACCTCACATCTCTCTTACACAAAGAAAATAGTAATTTTAACAACGTTCTTTCACCCTTCTTAATTTGCACTTAATCTGCACTACATCTACATTTCAACAAACGCACATGATATAATGATGAAGCAAAAGATGAGTTAAATAAAAATCGGCGTAGAACCATGTAACTATGTAGTAACAAACAAGTAAATTTGTCCACACATACCTTGTTTGTCTTTATGCATAAGAAGCAAATTCCCCAAACATACCTCTTTTGCCTTGCCCATTACACCTTTGGACTCTGGACCATCCCTAAATTGACACTATTTAACCCAAAAGAAAATGTGAACCAAAAAAATTAGATAAAAAGACACACAAGATAAAAGTGCTCACAAAAACAAAGATATAATAGCCAATGTGTAGAAAAAGAAAGGAAAAAAAGAAAAGAGAGGAAAAAAAAAAAAAAAAAATATATATATATATATATATATAATATATATATAACCAAAAATACAAAAATCAAAATTTTAAAATAACAAAAGAATAAAAAATAAAAAACAAAATCTGCACTATAATTGCAAAAAGCGTCCATGGCCAACCAACGACAACCTGCATATCAACAAAATAAATAAATATTAAATAGAGATTAGAAAATATACTTAGAAATATTAATTAAATATCAAATATTGTGAGAAATATGAAATGAGATCAAAATATCTGATGAGAAATCTCAATGCAAACTGAAAATCTTATGAGTAATCTCCTCACTAGAAAATACATCTTATTCAAACACCAAAAATCATAAACACTAAATAAGTCAAGAGGGAAGAGATCTAGATTATTTGCAATATAAAAGATTACATAGCAAAACATACCTGGATTTTGCATCAAAAGAAAATTGAACTCGAGATTTGCTTCTGCACTCCAATGTTTGCTTCATGAAAATATTTTAGTAGTTTCATCACGAATCCTTCACATTCTTTTACTTACATTTCATCGCACTCAATAATGAAACAAATAATTAATGATGTAAGATGGCTCAAATTTAAATAAAAGCACAAATGGGACCATCCATAAATATCGCTACAACATAGGTTTCCATATGAAAGAATACATGGGTTTTACACCAAATAGGAACCAACAATAGCAAAAAACCAACAAAACTAACAAAAAGAAAACAAGATAAACAACCAATAGAAACACTAATTTGCAACCCCAAAATGCGTCGAGGGCCAACCAATAACACCCTACACACCAGAAAAAATATTAAATAAGACAATGTTATAATAAAAACACATGATATAATGATGAAGCAAGAAACGCAAATGATATAATGCAACAAATGAGTTAAATAAAAATGGACATAGAACCTTATAATTATGTAGTTACAAAAAAATAAAACTCCCATACATACGTTGTTTGTCTTTATTCATAAAGAAGCAAATTCCCCGTACATACCTCTTTCGCATTTGGCCATTACAATTGTGCACTCTAGATCATCCCCAAATCCACACTATTGAACCCAAAAGAAAATGTGAACCAAAAAAAATAGGTAAAAAACACAAGATAAAAATGTCAAACAATAAATTAGCATGGCCATGCTCGCAGAAACAAAGATACAA